>CAIGRB010118269.1:47275-60958 GCA_903798255.1 Fraxinus quadrangulata
ATCCCTAATAATTACTGTTTCACACTGAAGTTATATAATGATTGATTCTATTTCCAACGTTTAGCTAATTATTGTGTCCACGATGCCATCTCTTTTAGCTATTGTTTGATAGTATTATTTTGAGAAAATGAAATTTTAAATGCTGAATTTTTAAATAATGTGTTGTTACAAAGTATAATTTTTTTTTTAAAATTTAAGTGCAAAATATTTTATTTTGTAAAATTGTAAATGTAAAATGAGTATGCGAATTAAATGGTTTTGAAATATCAATTGTCAAACGAGAGCTTAATCTCTAGTCATTCATCTGGTTCCCTAACCTTTACATCTTTTGCTAATAATGAACAAAGTTGTGGCATCTAATTAAGTGTTTGGCGAAGAGAAACTTTATATAAAATGACCTTTTAAGTAAGATGTATGATGTGTGTAGTCATCCGAAATAATTATCTATCATAAACTTAAAATATTCTCAAGGCATATCATCTCATTGCGTGTTTCTTTCTGATAGAGATAAAATTTATATACTTTGTCTTAATTATCCATCTAATGAATTCATCACCGTACATGCAAGTTCCATACAAAATTCAAGAACCAATTTATTGATAAAAAATATATAGGTTATAAAAAGAAGGGATAATTGCAGCAGCGGTCCCAAAATTTTCATTTTTTGCAAATTATACCTTAACCTTTTGTTTTTGCGGCCGAAGTCCCGAACCTTTCACTTAAACGGTAGTTGTGATCCATTGGACAAATTCCATCCAATATTTCGTAGTCAACCCTGAATAAAATGTTTGACTCAACTTGATGAATTAAATAAGGGATAAAATGGTATATTTTATCATTTCTATAATAAAATAATTAACCAAAAAATAAAATAATGTTCATCTTCTCCAAAGACCCCCACCCGTACCCTTTCCCCTTCTCTAAAATAAACAATTAGGAAACCTAATCATAGATATCTTTTAAAAAAAAAAATCAGATATGCCAAATTTTACACTATTTAACTTTTGTATTACAACCGATTCTCTAGAGATCAAGCCCAGCAAGAACTGTTTGTTTAAATTTAAACTCAACGCAAAATGAAGATTTGTGGGTTAATCTCTTACTATGCACAGTGCAAGATTTGGGTTAAAAGGGAAAAACGGAAGAAATAAAAAAGAAACGGAAAACATAAAACAAGATTTAGGGGGAATCCAAATCTGAAATGTCGACGTAGAGTAATGTAAAATTCAAATCTAAATTCGACAGTGGTTTACCCAAATGTGGGACCCAGAAAGAGATTTTTCCTATTCAGCATTTTGTATACACTTATCATTGGATGAATTGACATTTATTTTTGTGTTGTTTTAGATTTGAGCAAGCGGTGGTGGCGGTGGGCATTGTGTGGATGGGTGGAAGTTGTGACGGGAATTAGGTTTCTTGATTGTTTAGTTTAGGGAAGGGTAAGGGGAAGGGTGAGGTGGGTGAACAGTTCGTCCGCAAAAATAAAAGGTTAAGGTATAATTTGATAAAAGTTGAAAGGTTTGAGATCGCTGCTGCAATTGTCCCTTAAAAGAATACAAACCTTTAATTCACCATAGTACAATCCCTCTATTTTCCTATACCTATTGCCCTACTTCAAATGGTATAACAACATAGGCGGCTTAAACAATTTAGAAGTCTTGGGCAAAATTTTTAAGTGGACCTCTAAAGAATAATCATTATAAATAATTTACTGAAAAAATTTGCTAATGCTACTAGACGAAAATCAATATAATTTGATGATTCAGACGGAATTAATCATAGCAATACTCATTATTCATCAAATGTATATCTTCCATAACCTCAATCACCGACGATTCTTCAATTGCTAATCACGACGATTAACATTTTCCCTTATTCATTTTTTTTTTTTTTATCAATATCTCATTTGTAATTAGGGTTTTTTAATAATATCACAAATTCTATTTTATTACCATAATATTTTTCGTCATCATTATTGAAATTCATATTTTAACTATTGACGCAGTCTATGGGAAATTTACGATGGTGGATGTCACGGAAAATGCACTAGTTCTAGTGGAATGACTTAGGTGGATACTTGTACCCATGAAGAAATGCCAATGGATGCCCGTATTCCCTGATGAAATGGTAAAACAGAGAATCATCAATTATGCTATTTGTACAATCATAGTTGACAATGTTGATATTGTCAAAATTTGGATAATTGATTTAAAAAAGTTTTTAAAATGGATGAATGTGATAGTGTCAAATGTGAGTTGTGATATGATTCAGGAGTCGAGTTCGACGAAACCGAGCTCAAGACGAAACCCGCTGAATATCGAAGGAGGCCTGATAACGCATTCGAGAGCAAAGCAAGTGAAAGAGGCGATTGGATTACTCATTCAAGCTATAGTTAACGATATGGCGATCATGACGAAGAATGGGGTAAGTTTCATGTTGGAGTCGAGTCGCAAAACATTTGGATCAATGTGATAGAAGCAAGCGAATACGGAGGACAAAGTTACTGCTATACGACCGCATAGTAGAAATTGGCATGCGGTCGCATACCTATTTACCGAAACCAAGCAGGGGCCATTTTTATGGCTCTATGAGATCTCATAGAATCCTTCTATGCATCTGGGAGATTTTTTCCTTTTTTCGTGACTTTTCTTATTTTACTAGAATTTTATTTTATTGCGATATTTTGTAATCTTTTTGAATTATTTCCGATTTTAACTAGAATCTAGGGTTTACCTATAAATACTTCATCATTATTCATTGTATGGACATTTTTAACAAATTCAATATTGAGATATATTCGAGAGGCTATTGTGTTTTTCAACCATTGTTCTTCATTGAACAACGTGAACTTATCNGTAATCAGGAGGTCTTTCAAACACCGTTTTTGATTGGTTTCTTGATTCATTTAATTCTTGGTTCAAACTCAAAGTCGGGATTATCTTTTGGGCTTTCTTGGGATCTTCAATCTCGTTGTGGGTTGCTTAGTGTTCGTTGCTACGTGGTTCTCATCAATTGATATCAGAGCAAGGCTCCAAAATAATCAAGGTTATATCTTTATTTCTTGTTTGAGTCTGGTTTTATTTTTTTTTCCATTGTTCTTTGCGTTCTTCGAGTTCGGCTTATTTCTTGAGTTTTGATCTAGAAAACTAAAAAAAAAAAAGAGTCAAAGTTCTTTTTCGGACTATTTACAAGTTCAAGTCAATTTTCGTTTGTTTTGCTGGTTTTGTAATTGAATTTTCAAGGTAAAAAAAATCCGAAAAAAAATATTATTATTACTGGAAAATTTCCATCAGCTTAAATTACAGGTTTAAGTTAAAAAAAAAAAATAAAAAAAAAAGAGGATCGCTCCCAAATTTATTCCATTATTTTTCGTTCTTGAAGAGTACAATTCATTTTTTATCTTTCACTTATTTCGTGTCTTGAGTCATTCTTAATCATTTTTTCTTTCTTTCTTCTATCACAATTTGTGATCAATACTTGGTTGGATCCACAGAAATACGATATTGGTTGAGTTCACATTGTTTTTTGAAGTACTTGGGCGAAAGCACTGAGTGGTAAAAGACAGAGTGTCGAGATTAATAGAGGGAAAAAGCCAATAATTGAGTGACACATGAGTGATCATTTGTGAGGCAAAAATTCAATAGAATTAGGATGTCAGACAGAGAAGGTTCCAATTCAAACAGACAGCCGAATCAAAACCACATGACGGAGGATATAATAAAGCGGTTTGAGCGGGTGCTTGGGGATGTGACTGAAAGGCTTGATATGTTAGATACATCGGTGACAAATCTTCATATGGGACAATCCAATGCAAGGAGACTGGGTAGGCGGGAGCCTAGGATGGGTGTGCATGATGATTATGGATTTAGTAGTGATATGGATGATGGTGCATCGATGGTAGGTGATATGGGTAGGATGAGAAGTAGATGAGGTAGGTTTGAAAGAAGGGGTAGAAGTCATTATGAAGATGAAGTGGATGGAAATATGGGCAATATTAAGATATCAATTCCACCATTTAAGAGAATGAGTGATCCGAAGGCTTATCTAGAGTGGGAGAAAAATGTGGAGTTAATATTTGATTACCAAATTATTTAGAGGAGAAAAAGGTGAAAATTATAGTTCTTGACTATGCTATAACTTGGTGGGATCAAGTGGTTACATCAAGGAGGAGGAATCGAGAGCGCACAGTTAATACTAGGGATGAGTTGAAAACTATCATGTGGAAGTGGTTCATGCCTAGTCACTATTACAGAGAGCTGCACCAAAAATTGCAAGGATTATATCATGGGTCGAAGAGTGTGGAAGACTACCATAAGGAGATGGAAGTTTTGATGATCAGGGCTAATGTGGAAGAGGATCGGGAAGCCACCATGGCTCGTTTCCTAAATGGGTTGAATAGAGACATTACTAATGTTGTAGAGTTGCAGCATTATGTGGAAATTGAAGACATGTTGCATGTGGCCATGAAGGTGGAGAAACAGTTGAAGAGGAAGGAGACAACTAGGCAACCAATGGGTACTTCGAGTTCTAATCTATCTTGGAAACCGAGGTGGGATAACAAAGGTGATGGAGCTGTAGCAAAAGGAAGGACTGAACTATCAAAGGGAAAAGATGATGGGGCTAGCAAAACAACTCCCAAAACAGAGCCTCGACCAGCTAGAATTCGGGATATCAAGTGCTTCAAGTGTTTGGGAACTGGACACATTGCTTCTCAATGTCCAAACAAAAGGATGATGATTGTGCGCAATGGAGAGGTGGTGAGTGACAGTGAGGACGATTATGAAGGCATGCCAGCATTAGAGGAGGTCAAAGAATGGAACGACACTGAATTTGCTGTTGATGAGTTATTGGTCAGGAGGTGAGTTCTTAACACTCAAATCAAGACAGATGAGATGGCTAGTGGAGAGCAAAAGAGAGAGAAGCCACATGAGGGAAAAGAAAGAGAGTCTTCTAGAGGAGAGAAAAATCGAAAGTAAATTTCTTTGTAAAGGAAAGTGAGTTGAAAAAGGCGATAAATGAGAGACAACAAATGATATTGTTGGTTTATAAGGAATCATTCCTCAATTTTGAGGAACCTAACATACCCCTACCTAGTTTGGCTATCTCTTTATTACAAGAATTTGAAGAGGTGTTTCCGGAGGACATGCCTAATGGATTACCACCCATTCGAGGCATTGAACATCAAATTGATTTCGTTCCTGGAGTTGTCATTCCAAACCGACCAGCTTATAGAAGTAATCCCGAGGAGACAAAGGAGCTTCAGAGGTAAGTAGAGGAATTGATGAGCAAATGGTAAGTAAGGAAGAGCATGAATCCATGTACTGTTCCAATACTACTTGTGCCAAAGAAGGATGGAACTTGGAGGATGTGCGTGGATTGCAGAGCAATCAACAACATAACGGTAAAGTATCGTCATCGTATTCCTAGGTTAGATGATATGTTGGATGAATTGCACAGTGCTTGCATGTTTAGTAAAATAGATCTTAAAAGTGGATACCACCAAATTCAAATACGGGAAGGTGATGAGTGGAAAACTGCTTTTAAAACTAAATATGGTTTATATGAATGGCTAGTTATGCCATCTGGAGTCACATATGCACCGAACACTTTTATGCTCTTAATGAATCATGTCTTACGTGCTTTTATAGGTAAATTTATTGTTGTGTACTTTGATGATATTTTAGTATATAGCTAGAATATCTTAAAAGTGTACTTGTGGTTTTAAGGAAAGAACAAATTTATGCTAATTTTAAAAAGTGTACATTTTGCATGAAAAAAGTTATTTTTTTAGGATTTGTGGTGGGTGCTAGTGGGGTAAAAGTTGATGAAAAGAAAATAAAAGCTATTAAAGAATGACCAACACCTAAAAGCATAACTGAAGTTAGGAGTTTTCATGGATTGGCTAGTTTTTATAGGCATTTTGTAAAGGACTTTAGCACAATTACTACACCACTTATAGAGATTGTTAAAAAAGTGTGGGCTTCCATTGGGATGATGAGCAAGAGGATGCATTTAATACAATAAAGGATAGGTAGTGTAAGGTACCGATTTTAGCACTTCCTAATTTTGATAAAACTTTTGAGATTGAATGTGATGCATCGGGAATAGGTATTGGTGCTGTTTTGATGCAGGATAAAAGACCAATTACGTACTTCAGTGAAAAGTTGAGTGGATCAACACTTAATTATCCCACATATGACAAGGAGTTATATTCACTTGTTCGAGCCTTGGAGACATGGCAGCACTACCTGTGGCTTAACGCCTTTATGATACACATGAATCATGAATCATTGAAGCATTTGCGAGGTCAAGGCAAGATGAACAAAAGGCATGCAAGGTGGATGGAGTTTGTAAAAACATTTCCTTATGTCATTCGGTACAAACAAGGTAAGGAAAATGTGGTGACGGATGCATTGTCTCGAAGGTACGTGTTGCTGACTTCTCTTAGTTCTAAGTTACTTGGTTTTGAGCATATTAAAGACATGTATGTTAGCGATTTGGATTTTTCTGAAATTTATGCATCATGTAATAAGGGGACTGTAAATAGGTTCTTTAAGTACGATGGATATTTGTTTCGGAAAAATAAATTGTGTGTTCCTAATTGTTCAATGCGAGAGGTTTCAGTAAGGGAAGAACATAGTGGTGGATTGATGGGATATTTTGGGGTTAAAAAGACTTTAGAAATGTTGGAGGAGCATTTTTATTGGCCTAAGATGAAAAGTGATGTTAAAAGAGTTTGTAGTCGATGCATAACTTGTAAGCATGCTAAATCTAAGGTTTTACCTCAAGGTTTATATAAACTGTTACCTGTACCTAGTGGACCATGGGTTGATATTTCAATGATTTTGTTTTGGATTTACCTAGGACTAAGAAAGGAAGAGATTCCATATTTATGGTGGTAGATAGATTCAGTAAGATGGCACATTTTATAGCATGTCATAAGACCGGTGATACCACTAACATTGCTGATTTATTCTTTAAAGAAATAGTGCGTTTACATGGGGTACCTAAGAACATAGTATCTGATCGAGATGTGAAATTCTTGAGTCATTTTTGGAGAGTTTTGTGGGGATAAGTTAGGCACTAATCTTATGTTTTCAACAACTTTTCATCCACAAACCGATGGTGAGACTGAAGTATTGAATAGGACCATAACACAATTGTTACGTACTGTAGTCGATAAGAACTTGCAGAGTTGGGAAGAGTGTTTACCTTTCATAGAGTTTACATATAAAGGGCCACACATTCTACTCTATCGTTTTCACCATTTGAGATTGTTTATGGTTTTAACCTACTAACACTTTTGGATTTAATACATTTGCATGTAAATGAACGACGTAGCTTAGATGGTAAAAGAAATGCCGAATTGGTAAACTCACTCCATGAAAGGGTAAGGGCGCAAATTAAAAGTAAAAATAAACATTTCGCATCGCAAGCAAACAAGGGCTGGAGAAGCGTGACATTCGAACCGGGAGATTGGGTATGGGTACATTTCAGAAAGGAATGCTTTCCAGAACAAAGAAAATCAAAGTTACAACCACAAGGGGATGGTCTATTTCAAGTCTTGGAGAAAATCAACGATAATGCAAAGTAAGTGAAAGAGGCGATAAGATTTCTCGTTCAACCTACGGTTAACGATGCGGCGATCGTGACAATGAATGGGGCAAGTTTTATGTTGGAGTCGAGCTCGGAAAAACATTTGGATCAATGTGATAGAAGCAAGCGAAGACGGGGCCAAAGTTACTACTATGCCACCGCATAGTAGAAATTGGCATGCGGTCGCATACCTATATACCGAAACCAAGCAGGGGCATTTTTATTGCTCTATGCGACAGCATAGAATCCTTCTATCTATGCGGTCGCATAGAACAAAATCTAGGAGATTTTTTCCCTTTTCTACGAATTTCCTTATTTTACTATAATTCTATTTTATTGTGATATATTGTAATCTTTTTGAGTTATTTTCGATTTTAACTAGAATCTAGGGTTTACCTATAAATACTTCGTCATTATTCATTGTATGGACATTTTTGACAAATTCAAAATTGAGATATATTCGAGAGGCTATTGTGTTTTTCAACAATTGTTCTTCATTGAACAACGTGAACTTATCAAGTTAATTCTTGTGGCGTTCAACATCGGGTGCAGATAACGTATTGTGTAATCAAGAGATCTTTCAAACACCATTTTTTATTGGTTACTTGATTCATTTAATTCTTGATTCAAACTCAAAACTAGGATTATCTTTGGGCTTTCATGAGATTTTCAATTTCGTTGTGGGTTGCGTAGTGTTCGTTGCTACGTAGTTCTCATCAAGTTGTCAACCAATATTATCAAATTAGATTGTAGATATACCTTGATTCAACAGAGAATACATAATCTCATATGCACATAAGAAATAATATAAAGAATTAATAATTTACATACCTAACAGAGTTGGAAAGTATACTAGTGGATATGGATATTATAACGTTGGTGTGGAATGTGGATAATACTTCATGGAGGCACAATATAATAATTTATTGACGATGGCGATGGGTGGTCATGGTAATTGAAAATAGTTACGTGAAGATAAATCAAAAGTCGGTAAATTTTGAAAAATTGTAAGCGTTGGGGCATAGGCGATGCCATAGTTGAGACAATCTGATTTTCTAAGTGGTGGGATTAGCTCTGACTCCATAGCTGACATACACATAGATTTTGTGGTTAGAAGGAGCTCAAATACCTTGAGGATACTCTTAGGAAATTTTAAGTGGGTCACAAAAAAGAATTTTATTGAAAAAAAAAAAAAANCGGAAAAACATTTGGATCAATGTGATAGAAGCAAGCGAAGACGGGGCCAAAGTTACTACTATGCCACCGCATAGTAGAAATTGGCATGCGGTCGCATACCTATATACCGAAACCAAGCAGGGGCATTTTTATTGCTCTATGCGACAGCATAGAATCCTTCTATCTATGCGGTCGCATAGAACAAAATCTAGGAGATTTTTTCCCTTTTCTACGAATTTCCTTATTTTACTATAATTCTATTTTATTGTGATATATTGTAATCTTTTTGAGTTATTTTCGATTTTAACTAGAATCTAGGGTTTACCTATAAATACTTCGTCATTATTCATTGTATGGACATTTTTGACAAATTCAAAATTGAGATATATTCGAGAGGCTATTGTGTTTTTCAACAATTGTTCTTCATTGAACAACGTGAACTTATCAAGTTAATTCTTGTGGCGTTCAACATCGGGTGCAGATAACGTATTGTGTAATCAAGAGATCTTTCAAACACCATTTTTTATTGGTTACTTGATTCATTTAATTCTTGATTCAAACTCAAAACTAGGATTATCTTTGGGCTTTCATGAGATTTTCAATTTCGTTGTGGGTTGCGTAGTGTTCGTTGCTACGTAGTTCTCATCAAGTTGTCAACCAATATTATCAAATTAGATTGTAGATATACCTTGATTCAACAGAGAATACATAATCTCATATGCACATAAGAAATAATATAAAGAATTAATAATTTACATACCTAACAGAGTTGGAAAGTATACTAGTGGATATGGATATTATAACGTTGGTGTGGAATGTGGATAATACTTCATGGAGGCACAATATAATAATTTATTGACGATGGCGATGGGTGGTCATGGTAATTGAAAATAGTTACGTGAAGATAAATCAAAAGTCGGTAAATTTTGAAAAATTGTAAGCGTTGGGGCATAGGCGATGCCATAGTTGAGACAATCTGATTTTCTAAGTGGTGGGATTAGCTCTGACTCCATAGCTGACATACACATAGATTTTGTGGTTAGAAGGAGCTCAAATACCTTGAGGATACTCTTAGGAAATTTTAAGTGGGTCACAAAAAAGAATTTTATTGAAAAAAAAAAAAAAACAACACTAGCATAAATACAAATGGTAACAGACGAAAATCGTTATCATGGGTTTGGAAGGAATTACTGATAGCAATACAATCATCGTTGCACGTCATCATGTCGGCAATCACCAACTATTATTTGATCCTTGAACGTTGACAAAGAATATTTATTCCTTATTCATTTTTTTTTTATCTCTCTCATAGTAATGTAGAATTTCTTCTTCGTCTTTTTTATAGTATTTATAATCGAGTTCTAAAATATTGACATTTCGTAATTCTTTTAATGGAATTATAGCCTAATTTATTATATAATGTGTTATTACGTAAAACTCGATAAATGAAAGTGAAATTGAAAGAAAGAAGCGAAAATTGACGAAAAAAAGTTAAGATCCAAAGTTTGGGGCTAAAGTACAAATACTCAAAAGTTGTGTCGGAGCTCATGATGAAAATTCGATAACACCAGGGATCATTTGGATACAATTAAAAGTCAAAAAGAGTGAAAATATGGCCAAAATATTTTCATAAATCAATTTTCAACCGCACAAGGATGTCCAGATTTTTTAGTCGGAGACTAAGACCCATTTTTGGCTCAATAAACGTTAGAATTGAAAAATATCTATTTGTAGCAAAGTTGCAGTCATTTGAGTCATTTTTTCAATGCATTTTTAATCGCCTTAATCGGATATCGTCAGAAAAAGTTACGACAAAAATAATAAAAAAGATGCAGAGTTTGGAATGGCGAGTCAGCGCCCATGCGCTATGTTTACCCAGAAGAAGCCAATTTTTATAGAGATGTATCGCCCGGATCTACATCACGGTGCGTAGGCACTACCTCCTAGAGCTTGGGCGTTGCGCCGCCTGTTTTAGGGTTATGATGTTTAGACCCGCAAAAAGTCCAGAAAGACTCTAATTTTTTGGAAAATTGTGTAGGGGAGTATAAATAGAAGAAATGAGGAAACTTTTGAAGGTTCCGAAGATTGAGAAAACAAAGATATAACTAGAGATTAAAGAGCACAATTCAAATGAGGAAAACATCAAGAAATCCAAGTTTTGAAACATTGATTGGAAGAGGAAGAAGATGTTGATGCAAGTTTGAATTCTTTTTCTACATCTATATACAAAATCCAGTGATGTACTCAATAACGACTTCTTATTTTTCTTCTCCATTTAGTTTGGAGTATCTAAACTTTATGTTAGGACGAACGATATAATCTACTTGAAAGCATTTATTTCTTTTATTCAAAATTCTTGGTATTTTATCATTCATATGTTGATTTTACTATGAGTTTAATACATTAAATTACTTAATCACTAATTTGATGATTTTGTGAATTTTTTATAAATCGAGAGGTGAGTTTGAAATTTAGACCATATAGTAAAATTTGGTATTTAGTATAATGTATAGAGATACATAAACTAAATATTGGGATCATACATGAATTCTTAGAACTATATTTCGTTTAACTAAGGTAGATTCGCATAAAGATATGAGATTGAAATAGTTAAATAAGCTCAATGAGAACTCGAGATGGGTAAATTGAATACCATAAAAGAATTCGATCGAACACTATATTAGGCTTTTGAATCTTGAATTAGGACTTAAATGTGATCAATAAGTGAAATTGTTTGCCCCTAACTTCCATCCATTATTTGAAATCTCAATCAATCTTTGTGTTCATTTTAATTAAGTTAAATTGCTTTAATAAAAACTTCACATCAACGCATAACTCTTTGTTTACTTTCATCAAATAGGAGTTAGAAAAATGTAATTCAGTTCTAAAGTATAGTACTCGTGGGAACGATAATCTGAACTCAAAGGTCAATTATATTATTTGTTACGATATTGTACACTTGCGATAGAAAAAACGTAACAAGTTTTTAATGTATTTTTGTTGGAAGGTCTCTCAAATGAGGTACAAAAAACTTGTTGCGTTTTATTCTCGAAAATTGGACATTGATCAATACTAACTAAAATAGGGACTAAAATTTCTGAAAAGTAATCAGGCTGATAAATGGGACCCCATCATCCCCTACGTTGACGATCTAGATATTATTTGTATATAATAGATTTGATAAACATACTAGATGATTGCATGATATTCGAAAATTTGAAGTTTGCGAATTACTGTTCAAATTTTAAATCGCGTGTATAATTTTCGGATTATACAACAAAGACGATTAGTCTATTTAATACTATAGATCATAAATCTCAACATTTTAATAAGTGTTAGTTAAGATATCGAAAAATGGTTTAACATTATTATTTGTTAAACGCCTCCAACTAATTTAATTGAGAATAAAGTATTTCTCATTTCTATTTAGAGAATGCTATTATACATCATCACAATATCATAGTTCTCCCTATCATAATTGGCTTATGGTTAAAGTCTAATTTTTTTCATCTAATTATTTTGTTAGTGCAGTATACGTAAAATTAATTTAGCACAATGTACTGAGATGAAAAGTAAAGTATGTTGAGAATAAATGTGAAATTTGAATCCTTTATCCAAATGGGTGATATTTTATAATGAGATAAAAATGATTGTCAATTTGTTAGCATGATAATACATGAAATTTGATATACATATAATAAATGTGATTATAGTAAGCTAATCTTATATAAATTTAATACTATCTTTGAAGGATTTAAAATGTCTAAAGCATAATTCAATTCATATTATCATGATGAGGGGTAAATACGCATTGTACTCATTTTTCCTTGACAAAGGTTTTGACCGATAAGTTTTTTCTTGACAAGGTTTTTAACGAGATAATTTTTGTATTATACTCAAAAGAATAATGTTCTCTTTTTTCTTCTTAGGATTTTTCCTAATAAGGTCTTAACTAGGCATATTCTTTGTTTCATGAATGTGCATAATGTACAAGATAGTTACTTTCAAAATAGTACTCTTATATTGATGATATTGGCATACAAGACAATGATGAATTGATATAAGAATTGAAATCAAGGAGAGAAGTTATACTTTTTTTTTTCCCTTCATCAAGTCTTGTCCCACTGAATTTTCTTGATAAGATTTTAAGGAGGTGGATATTTTATAATGTATGATTGAAAGGGGAGTGTTGTAAATGATAAATTTATTAGTGAATGACAATTATAACCCTACAACCATATAAATTATTACCGTTGTGTTAACACACAAAAAGTGTAGCCCAAATTTAAATGGTCAAAGGAATGAAGCCTAATTCGGAAGTTCAGAACAAAGGCGCTAATGTGATCATTGATAAATGTAAAAGAGGCTCCATAACAAAGTAATGTCATCGCCCAAGTTGACAAGTCGCTCAAAATCTGAGCGAATGGAATGCACTGCGGTCGCCTAGGATGAATGAGCCCTTTCTCATCCAAACCTTCGAATCGCCACCAAGCAGTTTCCAAATAGTTCTTCACAGAGAAACGATCAAAGGAGTATAAAAGGAAGAGAAAACATAGAAAAAAAGAATCCGAATCAAACA
This sequence comes from Fraxinus quadrangulata, assembly GCA_903798255.1. Classification (NCBI taxonomy): domain Eukaryota; kingdom Viridiplantae; phylum Streptophyta; class Magnoliopsida; order Lamiales; family Oleaceae; genus Fraxinus; species Fraxinus quadrangulata. The sequence continues at coordinate 60,627 of CAIGRB010118269.1, forward strand.
CTCTCAACAGAGAATATGTAATTTCAATTTCTTAGTTTAACTTTAAAATTCTTCTTTCGATACTCATGTGCTTGCGCCCCTTGGGGGCATTCTGCTTCATTTCTGAATTGTAAATCTTTGCCAAAGAAAACACCCTTTTTTGGGACTTTATTTCAAGAGGTTTGTTCCTTACACAATCGTCTGAACCCTTTTAATTGTTAGCGACTATCCACGCGAAACAATTTGGTACTCCCAGTGGGACATTCGGTGTTTGGTATTAGAAGATACAAAAGATGAAATAATATACCTAATAAGTCTGATAAAGAACTAGCAAGTCAGGAAGTAGTCCAGTC
>CAIGRB010118274.1:0-11983 GCA_903798255.1 Fraxinus quadrangulata
CAATCATATATTTTCCAACATTTAGTGGAATCATACAATTGATTAAGAGGTCTGGACGTTCACAAGCCTTTCTAAGTTTTGGCCAGTTTGACTAATATACTTAAAAAATTTCATTGATCGCACAATTTTTTTAATACCCTGAGAACCTAGTGATATAATTCACCACAAAAGTATTAAAAAATATGGGTCGCCTATGTTGGGTGATCCGATCCACAAGACGTTAAAAGGGTTGAAGAGAGTGGTTTGAACTTGGAATTCAAACCTTCAACTCCCTATAACCACCCTTAACTCCCATACAACCTCCAATAGTTATTGCCTAGAAGAAGAGAGAGAAAAGATGGTAAGAGTGGTGAAATTCGTCTGTGAAAATACATCAAAATTGGAAAGGTCTTAAAATCACTATTTTGTCATGAAAACTCACAAAATAAGGCACTAAAATTATGGATAATAATCTCCTTTCATTGTGATCAGGATTAGAATCATTGGAGAACATAAAAATGCAAATTTTGAAGTTTTGAGATGCAAAGTAATTCAACCACACAGATTTTGGAATCCATTATTTTAAGTAAAGATTATTGACCTGTAAAATTCATAGCATTCATATTATAAATTACGGGTCAAGAATCCTCGAAAGATTGAAGTGTGGAGACTAAATGAAAAGTGAATCAAAGCCAAACGAAGAAAAATGGGTAGGGCGTCCAAATCCTTCTTTAGATGTCCGTGATTCAATTGCCAAAGTTGAGCTAAAGACTATAAAAAAAGCACTTCTTGAGAGGTAATCCAAACTTTTTTTTTTCCTTTTTATTTATTCTGTTTTTGAGTTTTAGAATAGTTTAATTTATTTTAAGTTTATTTGTGACTCATCATCCACACCCCGTTTCCCCTTAAATTTTCGATATATTAGTTGGTTTATTAGATGTTAGAGTTAAGTAATAATTGTTCCAATTATTTGATCTTAATGCTTTATTTGATTTTTCAAGAATATGACGTCGCGGAACATTTAAACAATATTGACCAAGGAACCAACGGAAGCAATAGGAAAGCTAGCAATTGAATTACAAGTCATATCAGATGAGTCTTTTCTTCACATTCTTCCCCACCTCATTATATGCGGATTTAGGATTTAAGACATTAAGGACAAAGTCAAATTTAAGATTGGGGNGCTTTTCCATGTGAAATTTGATGTATATTGAGCACATGAATTAAGTTAAGCATTGTGTATGAACGAGTTAAGTTCATAATTGAATAGGTTGAAATAGAGGACCATAGATGCTAAACTCAAAATCACTAAATTTTACATTTTTGGACTAAGTTTAGAATTGTTTGGAGGGGATTTTACTGTTGTAGGAAGATGTTGAGATAGGGATTCCATGTGTGAATTAAAATTGTGTGGATTGTCTAAGGTCTATAGGATGCAATTAGGTGAAAATCTCAAGTTAGAGGTCGTTTTACTTGAATTGGTGTTAAATGAAGGACATTGCACCAATCAAGACATAAAAAATATTTTATTAGAAAATTTATCTTCGTAACCTTTATCACTCGAGCAATTGAGCTTGCAAGGATTTTTAAAATCTGGTGCCATATGGTCATCTAACTTGAGAGTCATCGGTCAAAAGCTTGTTACATGGGTCATTTAGAAAGTTTAAGGGAGAGAATACTTCAAATAAAGAAAAAATTATCCTAAAAAAAATTCAGAAAAAGCAGGTACATGAAACTGAAGACGTACCAAATGTTTTGGTTAAGTCCTGAACACTTGTTTAAAAAAGTTTGACTTTTGATAAGAGATTGTTAGTTTAGTTAAGTCCTAGAGATTGAAACAATCAAACTTAATGGAGAATCCTTGTTTATTGAAATGTTGAATTGTGATTGTTGAAATTTTACCAAACTAGAGAGGTGAGGATAGCAAAAAAATCCAACCTTAGTTCACACACTTGAAAAGAATAAGTCTGAGGTGTGTGAATCTTACGAGTGATGAAAGAACATATTTGATCATTGAGGGTCGGGAATTGAAATAACTTATGAATTCATAATCCTATACTTAATTCCTCTTACACACACACACACACATCAATTTTATAATGGAAAAATGGATTTTAATTTTTGTATTGCGATTTTAAAGTTTTGCATAGATTGTTACTGTGATATCAATCCGAGATAAAAAAGTCAGGCTAGCTAGCTAAATCTTGTTAGTTTAATTGATTGATTGATTGGCCACCGATTAGGTAATTAACATTACTTATTTGTGTGTTTGTTAGGTTTTGGTTTTGTTTGAGGACAAACAAAGATTCAAGTTTGGGGGTGTGATAAGTGTAGTTTCTACACTTATTCGATGCCCTAAATGATGATATTTTATTGTCCTTTCGATAAAATTCTATCTAATTTATATTATATTGCATCTTTGTAGGTAAAACTTTATATTTTATGAAGCATTGGAAAAAAGAAGTGAAAATTAGCGAAAATGTGGCAAGATCTAAAGTTTAGGGACTAAAGTTTAGAGCGAAAAAAGTAATCGACTTGAAAACCTTTATGTCTTTTATTCAAGATTCTTGGTATTTTCTCATTCATGTATTGATTTTACTATGAGTTTAATTCATTAAGTTACTTGATCACTAATTTGATGACTTTGTGGATCTTTTACAAATCGAAAAGTGAGTTTGAGAATTAGACCATATAGTAAAATTCGATAATTTAGTATAATGTGCAGAGATATCTATACTGAATATTGCAATCATACATGAATTCTTAGAACTAATATTTCATTTAACTAAGGTAGATTCGCATAGAGATATAAGATTGAAACAGTAAAATAAGCTCAATGAGAACTTGAGATGGGTAAATTGAATACCTAGAAGAATTCGATCGAATACTACATTAGGCTCTTGAATCTTGAATTAAGACATAAAGGTGATCAATATGTGAAATTGTTTGTCCATAATTTCCATCAATTGTTTGAAATCTCAACAAATATATGTGTGCATTTTAATTAAGTTAAATTGTTTAAATAAAACAACCCTTCAAAGCATAAACCTTTGTTTACTTCCATCAAATAGGAGTTAGAAAATTTCAATTAAAGTCTAAAGTATAGTCCTCGTGGGAACGATAATCCAGACTCAAATGTCCACTATATTACTTATTACGATATCGTATACTTGCGATAGAAAAAACCTAACAATTGTCAAACACAATTGCTGGCCGGTGAATACAAATATAAATGTTGGTCAAAAGAGTTAAACTCGTGGCCTAATACAGTTATCTTAACAATGGTACTTGAGTTTTCAAATAGATTTAATTCTCGTACAAAAATTTCATCTTGTGGGCAAAGATCACTATATTTATGTAAAGGCCTGATGGTATATTATAATTCTAATTTTGATGTTGATGACATTAGCATGAGAATGAGTGTACTGTGACCATTTTGAAATAGTTGTCCTCAATCTTTTAACATGAAGGGCATGGGTTTAGCAAATTGTATGTTTTGTGTTAAAAATATTATTCTAATCTTCTTTCTTTGTTACAAGAGTTGTATACTATAATGATTCTGGAATGTTTATAATTGTAGAATTGCTACTCTGTTAATATTCCTATATCGAAAGGTGACAATGTTTAAAGACTTCATAAGTGCAAAAGAAATATTAAGAAAACCGTATCTAGTACAGTTATGAGTTAGAAGTTAAAATTATGCTATGATGTACAAGAGTTGTGTACTATAATGATTTTGGAATATTTATAATTGTAGAATTGCTACTCTATTAATATTCCTTTATCGAAAGGTGACAATGTTTAAAGACTTCATAAGTGCAAAAGAAATATCAAGAGAACCGTATCTAGTACAGTTACGAGTTAGAAGTTAAAATTATGCTATGATGTATACTTGTCCTAATATTTGTCATGCCATTGATCTAGTCAATAGGCATGAACGTTATCTTTAGAAAGAGTATTGTGATAGCTGAAGGAAGCTGCTATTAGTTATTCTATTTGTTATCGAAGGAATAACTTGTGATTGGAATGAATATGCAAATGTCAACTAAGAATGAGCGTTACTCGAGCACAAATAATTATTAGACTTGTGCAATCTTGCTATCTAGAGTAGCAAGAAGCATACCTTTTAGTATCTATCTTGACAATCAAGAAATTATTTGGTATAGATGTATTAGGCATCTAATGATAATATTTAAGAATATGAGATCTATGATAAGTATGCAATTATCTCATGTGTTGAAGATCTCAAGTATCATGATGAAACCAAATGCTCGATGGTATTTCAGTGAGATACATTAGCGAAGAAAATATCTTTACAATATATTTATGTAAATGATGATATGTAATCTGATTTTACTATATGTACATCAAGATTTACATAATAGATTACATAATACCACATAGCACTCTACCATTTGTGAGTTTAAAACACAATCAACTTTTTCATCCAATATTTTTCCTCCACATCATTTTCGATAACTGCTTATGTACATTTTTTATGTACAAGTAGCAAAATCTTATATAATCATCATACTCTGAATATGTCTAGAGATATACTTGTTGGTAATGTTAAATCTCTACAATTGCGTAGAAAATGATATTTAGTGTATTTGAAACTCTTGATTGAGATTTTTATGCCCATAAATTAATAATTTTGAGTTCATGTGTAATATATTGTTGGAATTATGATATAATGATTTACACACACGTATAGAGTATGTCGAACTGGTTGAGATTGGTTTACTTACATGAACAATCACCTCAAATACTTTAGGGTGTGCTGAAATGAGACAAAGTGATCATGATGTGTACATGATCCGATTGCCTTGATGAGATATCAAGATAAGATTACAACAATTAATCGAAATGAATTTTTCTATCCATTAAATGTTTTTAGTAGTCAGATCGAGTTTTCAATTTGAGATTGCCTGAAGGAATGAATATAAGGAAAACTGAAGTTAGGTACTAGCAAATGCCTGAACTAGGATATTTACGGTGTTATTTATTTATAAAAAATATGACATACGCTCTAAGAAATGAAAAAAATCGTAGCGCATGTTTCATACCACGCATGTTTTTATGACCAATATTGAGTAAATGAGTGAATGTATCCTTACTTCATCATTGTGTGAGACCTTAATGTCTATATAACCTCATATATATCCTTATGACTTTTGATTGTTTCTTGATATTTTATTTCAATATTGTTACTTTAGCATGTTACCAATGACTATGATTGATTCGGTTTGTTGGGACATATTTAGGAAAGCAACTGATTTAAAGTTAAAGGATTCAAGTAGGAAAAGAAAACTAATTTGACCAACATTTATATCTATATTCACCGGTTAGACAATTGTGTCTTACCATTTCAGGTATAGAACACAATTGTGTATACATTGATACAATGTGGCGTTCAAGTATGTTCCATAAATATTCGAGTGGAAATATATTTCTCACTATACCCCAAACATATTTCGTAACACCAATTCGAGTATTTGTGACCCCTCAATTGATCAAAGAACACACTAAACTTTCTTCTTTATAATGTATTCACAATTGTGTCACAAAACTCAAATAGTTAATACAATTGTCCAACCATTGAATACAAGTTGGATGTTAGATAAAATAATCTTCATTTCCTACTTGAATCCTTTAATTTTAAGCCAGTTACTTTCCTAGACATGTCCCATCAAACCGAATCAACCATAGTTAATGACAATATGATAAAGTAGCAAAGCTGAAATAAAATTTTGAGAAACATTCAAAAGTTATAAGGACATATAAGTGATGTCATCTGTGCCTTGGAGACTCACACAATGAAGAAGCAGGGATCAATTCTTTCGTTTCTCATTGGTCGTTAAAGCACACGTGATATGAAACATGTGTTACAATATTTTTCTCCCTTTCTTGGAACGTATATCTAATCTTACAAATTAAATATATCGTACAAATCATAGTTCAGATATTCATCGATAACTAACTTAAGTTCTCATTATATTTATTTCTCTAGACAATCCCCATCGAGAACACGATCTGATTATTAAAGAGATAGAAAAAATCATTTCGATTACTAGTTATAATTCCATCTTGATACCTCGTCAAAGTGACTGGATCATATACACAATATGATTACTATGTCTCATCTAAGCACACCTCAAAGTGTCTAAGGCGATTGTTCATGTGAGTGAACTAATCTCAACCTACTTGACATACTTTATTTGTTTATATTAAATTAATAGTAATCTAATAATCACAACAAAAGATTACTTGTAACATATGAACTCAAAACATTGTTAATTAATGGACTTGTATGAAAATTTTACATAATACATAATTCAAATTCTACACAATCCCAAAAATTTAATATGAGTTACAAAGACATCTCTAAGAATTAGTTTAGTAAATGGATTAGCTACCATTTGGTACATAAAAATATATTGCAAACTTACTTCCTTTATCCTATGATGTCTCTTACAAAATTATATTTTGTATCAATATGTTTGGCTCTACTATAATATTTGAGATCCTTTGTATATACAATAGTTGTCTGACTATCACAATAAATCAATATAAGTCCTGTGTTAGTGGTTAATCTCCAACTATACTTTGGTTATGTTGGATGTTGCTCTACTAAGGGTGGCTAATACGACATCGTTCGGGTATAATCAATAGAGGATTCGTCACTCCTAGATAGTAAGAGATTATAATCCACATTTCATTCAATTAAGTTGATAACGAAATCCTTGGATAAGGTGTACTCATAAGTCAAAAAAGAGTTTTCGACTTACATTTAATTAATAGTGGGATGAAAGATATGACCGATAATTAAAATTGACACATATTTATATCTCGTAATTGATCGAATCATATTAAAGAAAGAATTATAGTTTCACGGTAAACGAACAAGTTTGATTTTGTCATTCCACATGACATTACTCGTCACATGAATTGCTCGACACATTGCTAGATGTCAATTTGGGATGACATATGTGAATTTATGATAGATTAAGAAATGGTATTTTAATTTATCGATTTTGATTAGATCAAAATAATAATTCACATCGTTAGGTATCGTGATCAAGAATCTAACGGGTTACATATAAAAGGAGAATTAGAAGAATGTGATTAACCAATTAATTAATTAACAAATATCGAAGAATTAATTAACTGAGTTGCTTGTTAATATGCCCGAAGTAATTAATTTGATTAATTAATTCATGGACCAAATTTAATTAATTGGATTAATTAAATATTGGATCAGGTTAAGTTCACTTGGATTTATATTAATAAGCTATTATGGTTTCTGAAATAATGGAATATAATTCATTATTTCGCTAGCACAAGAAAAGAAAAATTATAATTCTCTCATTTTTGTTCTCTGTGTGGATTTCTATTGAATGCTGGACAATTAGACAGATGTGAATTGTAAATTGTGATCATTTGTGTTCCAAGATCAGCAAAATAGTTTGCGTAATCTACCAAATGTATAATTTCTACAACAATTTTTTTCTAAATACAAAGAAGATCCTTGGTAGGAATTGAAATTATTTTATTTTTCCATGTGCATGATTAAGTAAATTCATGAGATCCATCACTGTATTTGATAATAGTGTGATCCGCCAAGAAATAGGAAATAGTGCCTATTGCATAAAAATAGGCAAGAAAAAAGAATTATCGAAGCCATAGCAAGGCAGTGAGCCACTCGGTTCCCACAACCCTTTCATCTAGCTCCAATTTTGCCTACACGGAGTCTTTATGAAACAATGGGCCCTAGCAAACCAACGACAGAAGATACCTCTGATTTCTTAGGCCCAGCTCCATTCCCTATTGACACCTCTATAATATGATGCAAGGAGAGGCCAAGTTATTGAAAATATATTTAGGTCCTCATATAAGGGAGATGCTTCCCTACGAAGACCTCTCTTATACCGAAGTCCTTTGAGCTCTTAAAGGAGACCTCAACTTTGGCATCCATTTTGGATAGGGTTCGTAAGGCTAACCCCACTACCTATAACTAGTTGGTAGATTTGCTTAAAAAGGAAATTGAAGTAAAAGACATGACTCGCTTCCACCATATGAGGAAGCTTAGAGCCTAAAACGGCTAAAAACTGATAAATCAAGTAGGCCACGTTGTTTTGCATTTAATTTGAGTATGATGCTCTTTTCTGATGTGTAATTAGCTTGGCCCACGGGCCTCACATCAATGTTATTTTGTAAACTTGTTATTAAGATATAAGACCTCACCCATCCTAGGCCAGCATATAAGCCCTCAATAGTTTGAGGCGAGCTTTCACCTTGGAATTTGCTTATTAATGAGTCAAGTTGGCAAGTGATAAGTGTAATTTTTTACATTTATGCGGGACCTAAAATAATTATATTTGATAGTTCTTTTGATAAAATATATTCTAAATTGTTATATTTTATGTTTAATAGGTAAAACTCCATGAATGGAAAAGGAATTGGAAAAAGGAAGCAAAAAAGTGACAAAATCTAAAGTGCGGGAACTAAATTGGCTATTGGATGCAATGTTTGGAGATCAAATTTCCTACTTTAGAAAGTAAAGAATTAAATTGCATTATTTGCAAAAGAAGATTTGGAGAAATACATTAAATGGGCCTCAATTGAACTTTTATTGGATGGATTAAAATTAGGGCTACTTGATGTTGAAGATATATATATATATACATGCACGTAGCGGAGAAAAAGAAGATAGCCTGAGAGGAGTAAGAAATAAATAAATAAAAACTGTGCGGCTATAGAAAAAGCAAAAAAAAGTGGAAGTCGACGGCTGCTGAGGAAATCAATTGAGGCTGAAAAAGTAATATTATATACATATATACACGCAGACGGAAGAGAGAAAACTGGCAGCTTTGGTTTCAACACAAAATAAAAAACTTGTGGCTGCGTTAGTATATTATATTTATCCACACGGAAATCGAGGCACCCTATTATATATATTCACACATAAAAGCAGAAAGAAGAGGCAGAAAACAAAGGCAGATTGAATTTATTCCAGAGTTGTTCACGTTTCGTCAATTTCCGGTGATGTCATTCAACTTTTGCCTGTTTAATTTAATATTATGTTAGACTAGAGTTTTACATTGCTGAAGATATAGATGAACCCTTGTTTTGAAATTTTTAGTATTAATTAATTATTTTGACGTTAATTTGTTTGAATGCGTGGATGTTTATTATGGTTTAGTTTGCTTTTCAATTAATTGGCCACTAGTGAAAATGATTGTGGATTTTATTATCATCTAGAGGATTTTAATTGTTAGCATGTATTAATAAATATTGTGAAGTTCGATAGAGGATAGAGATATACATTTATGCTTTACATGGTTATTTTGATGTTCTAGCTCGTTTAATGCTTTATTATATGTTTGTATCTTTCATAGAGATATAGAAAAGTCACATATAGGATTAAATTTAATTGCTATCGAGATAAACTTTTCAATAAATTTGAAATTTCGACCAACTCGTATGATAACAAATTGTCAATTTAATTGTTGTACTAAAAATGGATTAACAAGGGGGATTCTACATCTTAACAATGCATCTCAAAAAAAAAATTGGTAAACTTTTACTTTGATTTTTATTACGTGATAAGTTAGACTTTAAATTTATTAAAAATCGTTATTGCTATTCGATTAAGTGCATTATTAACTTTAACTAGATCAAACGCGTAGTTCTCGTAGGTTCGACACTTTATACATTACTATATTACTTGATCACGATCACGTTCACTTGCAGGTTTTCAAACGGTCAAGTTTCTGGCCTCCAATTTTTGAAGATGGGAGTGCAAGTCATCTTCAATGTTAACTAGGGGACTTCTTGATACCTATTTGCTTTGTAAGATGCTAATTCTCACTTCGTGAAATGCCTCGCTTGGCGAGACGCTCAATTAGGCTTTTGCATGGGAGCCAAGCTATTTTTTACAAGGGAAACTTGCCTCCTATGACCTGCACAAAAAGATTTTTCTATTTATTCCTCACAATATTGTTGTAGCCTCCAGCTCGCGAGATGCCTTGTCATGCAAGACGATAAAAATTATGGCATAGACCTCACTATCCCTTTTACGGACGGACGTGTATATAATATTCCTCATTCTTTGTTTCACAAGATGTCACCTTGCGAGATGCATTGCCAAGTGAGATAATTATTTCATGAAAGTATCGGTAGGAGAGTCAGCTATTTTTCCCCCAAGGAGATTTATCTCATTCAACTTGTACAAGCCATATCTATCTATTCCTGGCTATGGTCAAGGCCTCACCAAGCTAGATGATTGTTGTGTAAGCATCAGTAGGGAGGCCAAACTATTTTTCTCCAGGGGGAGTTACATCCTTCAATTTGTACATGCCACCCCTATCTATTACTCGTTGTGTCCAATGCCTCACCAAGCGAGATGTTCAATTTTTGTAGGCCTCAGTAGGGAAGAAGTTATTTTTTCCCAAGATGACTTGTCTCCTTCAACATTCACGAGCCAACTTTATTTGATTCCATTATGTGGCATAGACCAGACTACCTCTTTCTGAGAACAATGTGTCTACGCCAGTAAAGTATGGCTGAGGCATAAATAACCAACCGACCCAACGATCCCAATCAAAGGGCTACATCATATTCTCAGAATCTACCCAAGGGTTCTTGTTGAGATTCTCCGAGGCTTATTGAATTGGGCATTACTCTAAAAGCCAATTAAGTCAATTAATTTTATCTAAAAGAAAGTTAATACACTTCGACTTTGTCGAGGCCAATCAATTCTAGTTAAATCCATGGCCTTCGAAGTGCTTGGATTATTAAGTCGATTTGCTCTTTATTAGTCCAAGGCAAAATACTTAATAGAAGTGTAGTCATTCCTTATTAGTTTGAGGTGAAGTTATTAGAAATTGAACTAATATATTTTTGTACTTATTCGAAGGGAAACATTTGAGTAAAATTGAGAAACGCAAATATAAAAGAAGAGGCAGACTTGGAAAAAGATGCTTCAATCGGAAATTACAAAGTGACCGAAGCAATAAAGTTACAAAACTCAACCGAAAAAACCACTAGCCCCTAAAAGGTGGGTCAACTTCATTTGTAGGAGTCTTCTCTGCATCTCACGCTTCAGGAACTAAGGTCTCCTCCTCTGTAAAAAGGACCGAACTACTTCTCAAGAAAGACGATATCCCACTTCGGATGCATATATTGGATCCAATCCAACACCTGGTTGGAACCCCATCCTAAGAAGTAGAAGGCAAATTTTCATAGTCGTCCATTTTGTTGAAGTTTTCAATATGATTTTTAACAACTTCTTCGCTGGAAGAATTGATTTTCTCTGTCAAGAAGTCGATCTCAACCCTCTTCTTGACCTTTTTTTTTTTTTTTTTTGCCACTTCTAGAGTCTTAGCTGTTATTCTTTGGTGGTTACGAGAGGCCTCCACCCGCTTTGTCATTGCAACCACTTCGCAATGGAGAATATGATGAGGTTGAGAACCTATATAACAAAACTTAATGGATGCGAGTTTTACCCTTCAATTGAGTTTGGAATTATTTTAAGAGAGAATTAATTTGCGATATCCTGTTATATTTCATACATGGATAAATATGTATGTTTATGGTCCTATTGCATATTATTCAATTGTCTTATTGAGTTACATGATATCTGTGAATTCATTGATTATGTTGGGGAAAATGCTAAACGAACATAACCCTTCACATAAAGGTGTCCATAATGGACACTCGGCGCCCCCCTATTACCCGTGCCCCTCCAATAGGGGGGCGCCGAGTGTCCATTATGGACACCTTTATGTGAAGGTTTATGTTCCCCTAGCATAATCCGTATGTTGGAGTTGTGATATTTTTGTTGTCACGTAAGTATTGAACTTTGGTTTGTAATTTAGTTACATATTGTGGTTCAAATGTCTAACTAGAAATTGTGTAAAGTTAGACTAAGTTTGTATATTGTACAAGCAAGTGTAGTGTCTAGTATGGGTTGTGTAAGAAGTTGATAGAATAGTTAGTAGGA
>CAIGRB010118285.1:9602-31272 GCA_903798255.1 Fraxinus quadrangulata
ATATTGCAGAAGTTGATGGATTAACTGAATAGAGAATTTGAACTTAATTAACATGTTCACATAATAATCCGTATTGAATAATCAATAATTTCAAATAATGGTGAACCCTATCACAAGAGCCTGAGTACAACATTGATATTTAGTTTTTGGACAGAAATACCAACTTGTAAGTGGCACTCTTGGTATAATAATCAAATATTGACAATAAATCCGATCAAACATCAAAACTATCTTTGGACCAACTCAATGTTCAGATAATGGAAAACTTTACAATTGTCACATATTTATCACCACATGTGTGTAAATAATTCGGCAAAAATATTAAACTTCCTTTGGGCCGGTCAATACCCCGCATGAATTACGTACACACAACCTTCCTAACATTCCAAATAAATTAATTTAGGCAAGAGATATTACTTTAGTAACATGTTATTTCAACTAATCTATTGTAGAAAATTAGTAATCCATAAGAAACTTTAAATACCAAGATTTAAAATTGATTATTCCTTAATCATTAACCCTTATCTTTTATTTATTTTTATTTATTTATTTTGTTTTGACAAAAATAAATAAATAAACAAATAAAATTAAAAAGCAGCAAGTTGGAGTCACAATGCCATAGCACTATCTTTACTAGCCAATGAAATAGTGCATCATTATTGCCCATGGAGTCAAGCAGCTGGAATTATTGTTTTTCTTATAAATTGCTTCAACTAGCATAATCACATGCCCACGTGATTAGTGTCCAGACCAAACATGCACCATTAACACAAGGAACTCGTGATCTACTAATGGTCCCTTAATTTGATTTCTAAAATATATAGAATGATTATTTATTTTGAAATCTCCACTAATTAATTACTCATATTTTAATCCTTAATACAACATTAGAAAAAAAAATTTCTTAATGTTGAATCCAAAATGCAACATAAAGTAATCAATTATAATCGTACTCAAATTCAACAATTAATTTTTAAGATTGTCAAATTTGAAAACACCAAAAAAATTCCAAAATTTTGAAATTTAAAGCTTGAAATTCACATCCCAAAATTAAGAAATCCAAAATATGAATTTCAACCCTAAAATTCTTTCTTGAATCTCAATTATTTAACATAAGGGTGACTCTGATACCACCTATTGAAATTTTATGAAACTTTAAACTTTCTAAAACTAGAAAACCAAATTGCTTAATTGTCAAAATCATCAATGTCAAATCATCAAGAAAATTAATATTGTGAAACATATTTTAATTATTTGGTAATAATTTCTTATTACTGGATCTTGATTCCGGATCTTAAATCTGGATTATTGGCTCTTTTGATTCTTGAGTTCTTGAAATTGATTTCACTTCTTGCTCCTTAATCTTGATTGTCTTATTTTTTCGATTTAATTATTACAATCCTTCTTCTTGATTGTGAGTTTTGGATCTTCATTTTCAATATTATTTCTCTTGTATTCTTGTATTGATGAGATGATACAAAAATAAGAAGTTGCATAAGAATTGAGGACTATAATCATAACCCTACATCGTCAAATACAACTGGATCTTATCTCTACACATATAATCCGGCTCACACTTTATTTAGATGCCCTAAACCCAACAATTTAATTCTTTATTAGATCACTTTAATTGGACTCAACTTTAAGATGATCTTATACACAATTAATTACATATGTAGGTTCACATGACAAATTAATAAACCTAACACATTTTACTCAGAAGATATTGATTATGATGTCCTCTCAATAAATGTCACTCATATTCTTTCGAGACAACATTTGCTCTATTATCATCATAAACACTTTAAGCATGATAATATCTACAAGTTTGTCCATAACACAAGCTCATTTGTCTTGTAATATCCAAGCCCTCTAGTCCTCCTAAAAAGTCAGCTCCCATACTTAAAATCAACATTGTGCCAAACAATCGACTTCAGCTCTCATCCCCTAAGGATTTCTAGCGTGAAGGCGTCGAGACTCAGTTGATGTTTGCTTTAGTTGCTAACTCTAGTTCACCATCCGTCCTTGAGCCATCCATTGCCTTCCCACATGAAGTCATTTCATTGTTAGTAATTCAGTAATGTCTTCTCTGTAGAGCTACCCGATAAGTTGTACCCGTGCGTTATATTCAATATGCTATCGATTTAGTTCCCAAATCTTAATTGCCCAATCGTCTCCACTATATGATGTACCCCAACAAAGAGAGTTGAGTTACATAGGAAAATTGAGGCTCTGCTCGTTCGCTGAAGGCTTAATGCATCATAGCCTTAGCCTTTGTGTTTCTAGGAAGGATGGCTCTTGGCATTCAGTCGATAGTCGCATCAACAACAAAATACCATTAAGTATCATCTTCCTACTGCGACTTGATGATACGTTGGATGAGTTGGTGGCTTCTAACTGATTTTCTAATATTGATTTACGGAGTGGTTACGGGTTAGGATTAGGCATGGTGATAAAATGGAAACTTGCATTTATGACTCGGATGGCTTGTACAACTGTACAAGATATTAGTTATGCCTTTTAGAGAGAGAGATGCAAGGTTTGGGCTGCGTGGGGGTGGTGTGGTGTTGGGTAGGGTAGCGTGATTCTATGTGGATACCTGACTTGAAAGAATTTATTCTTTTTCTTCCGTTTCTCCTTTCTCTCTCTCTCTTCTCTTGATTGCTTTCTTTAGTCATTGATTGTTGTGTCCATGCTACATCAATAAATCTATAGAAGAAATATAAAATTTATTGAGTCAACATGTCCATAGATCTTTCGAATTTGAGTGCATTACTTCACAGCCCCTCACAAAGGATGGCCCCCTGTACAAAGGGCATTACTTTTTGAATTTAGACTGAGCTTTAGACATAATCTATTTTTATGTGACAAATCAGCTTGACAAAATTCCCATTAATTTGCATTAGAGATGTATTTTTCAAACATTTTCTGGTTTTGCTTAACAAAATTTTTAGAACAGTCCACAGTTATTTTGGAGACTCTGATCACTCAACATCTCAATTTAATGGTCAACCATTAATTTACTACCCATTTAGTCCTCATTGTTCTCTATTAAATTATAATTCCTTTTTCTATCTTCTTATCAATCACACATTTTCCAATAAAATAATATTACACATAAATTTATTAACTTTTTCTTCTTTTTTAACCACACATTTTTCAAAAAATTATTATTCATCTCATTACAATGTGCAATAATAGAGGCCAAACATAGTCGACTAGTTATCTCCTAAATAAGAAAAGGTTTTTCATTCCACAGAACTAAAGATGAGCTACCTAATATGATTAATATAAAATTTAAATTAGTCCCATTGAGAACCCAAAATTTGGCTGGCTTAAGTGCATTGACTCATGGTAGGTTGTCCAATATTAGGTTTACAGGATATCGTGGTTCCCGCAAGATGCACCTTCAGAGGCCAAAATTATCCAGCTTCAGTGCAATGCCATTGAAGGTATGGCACAGTCACCTCTCCACCAAAAGTACGAAAAACTGATGCAGAATGCCAGGAGAAACGTAGAAAACCCAAGTTCAGAATGTTGTGAATCCATTAGTAGTATGTTCAATACGGTAGACTCAACAATGTCAAACAAAATTAAAGAAAAGTTACAATTTTGATTATTGTCCCATATGACTCCACATACCCTAGAAGTAGCTGTATAACCTGTAATATATATAATTTCCATGACTTCAAAGGCTGCTACAAGATACCGGCACAAGTAATTTATAAGAATGAAGTAATAGGGAAGGGATTTCAACTTCACAAATGACGTAAATTACTCCTTAAAATATTGGGTAACATTTTACAGAACTCAAACAGCAACAGGCTGTTCTATCTCCATTTACAAACTTAGATCCTGAGGCAGGATTCGCTGATCAATTTGATAAACCTACTACATTCTGCACCAGCAAGCCTTTCAACCATCATTTAGCATTCCATGTATCTTGCATAGGGAGTAACAATGGTATACATGACAAGTACAAAATATGAAAATCGAATAATCATCATGCATTTAACAACAAATGCACAATTATTAGTTAAGTTGTGAAAGTGGGGATCGAGAAATAAGGGACGGCTTCAGTTCCTTCAGTCTAAAAGATTCATACGAATGGTTTTCCCGAAATTCTTCTTGGAGGGTCTCCATAGGCATAGCTCGAAGTGACTCAATGGTACCCTTGCTGGGAAGGTCTGGCTCACACCTAATGGGTGTAGTGCCTGTTGGCTCGTAATCCTGAGCACAAATTAAACAATTTAGTTTTAGAAGGCCAGTCTCTTCAACGTAGTTATATTGGTAGAGACCATAACTTGTATAGATCCAGAAACCGTAGAAAATTTCTGATCTACAAAAACAGATAGCAATATAGACAATTTTAGCATGTTTCTTTCATTTCTAACAGGCAGACTGCAAAGAGAAAAGTTATAACATTATCCACCGACTTGAAGGAGATATAAATTATGATAGTACACCACCTCTGATGCCTTGTGATACCAGAACAAGCACATAATCCAGCACTAAATATAAGGCAAGGGCCAGCTATTCTTTGAAATTTCAAAGTTTGAAACCTAAACTGCAATTTGGTGAGTTCATACCAATCAATTAATTCAAATTGTTCCATGACTGAGCTTGTGAACTCCCATAAACTAGAATAGAACCATAAAATCGGGATTTTAATAAAGAAAAATGCAAGGGAAATTTGTTGTAGCATTTTTGGCAGTATATGGGAGAAATGCATAACATAAGATGTATGAGTTAAAACACCAAGAAACAACAAAAGAATATGACAAATAAAAAACACTAGAAAAGATAAATTGTATGTTACTATAAAAAAATCAGTACAAGAGGAGTAGCGGCTATTCAAGCTCTAAACTTTAAATCAATAGTTATATCACCATTTTAAATCATTTTCAAAATGTGAATAGGACATACCATATAATTCAGCCTGAAAGTATCAATAGAATGCTGTTCAATTGAGGCCGACTGTTGAGAATGATCTTTCCGAAGGCTCTCTAGAGTCTCTGAATGGGCTCCAGAGGTAGTCATAATGTCCGAGATACATACTCTCTCTTGCTCTAACATGCCTGCAAATACCAAAAAACAAAACAAAAGGTTACCATCAAAAGGGGTGCAGAGCAGTCATAACCTTTCATTATAATCTAATAAGAAATATGTTCCGGTATAGCAGGTCAAACATGTAGGTCAATCAAAACCACCTTCCACTATTAAACCCTACCAGAAAACCCTTTGGTTGTTTATGAAGTATTTATAACTTAACTATATGAATGAGTTCAAAATATTAGCTAGCTAAATATGCACTAAAGTTCAGCTCTACAGAAAACAAGTTGCAAATTGAATTATTTAAGATAGTTCCACTACCATCAATCGTTTTGTAACACTATTGATATTATTGTACAACTCTATGAAGTACTAAAACATTCTGGAAAAAATTTTATCATACTTGTTTTGTTGATGTGAGGTAGAATCAATGGGAACTAAATCTAAACTACAACCAAATTATTGGAAAGTAAATATATATTCTATATAAATTAATGCTTTAATCTCTATATATAATTTTACATTTTTTTTTCATTTTCAACCAACGGAAGAAACCAAGAATCAACAGCTGCTAAAATGAATAAAAAAATTTCAGGCAATAAATTCTTGCTTATCACTGGAACTGATTCTAAATTTTCTTCAAACTTTTCCATGAAAACATCCGTTAAATAAAATCTATACAAAACTACAATTTAACAAATAAAAGTACATTATATACAATAATGCCTTTGTTTGGCTATAATTATTAGTAACTTATAATTTTCAATCAAAGTCAAAATTAATTTCTACCCATAGCTCCTATCCATTTATTATCCACATATTTCATAGGACTCACTACTATTCCTCATAAGTTTCTAATAATGTTACCCAAACAGAGGCAAGGTATTATTTCCACAAAAAATGACTAGAATAACATGTCATATCATACTATAAACTGCCAGTATATTATATACCAAAAGATCATATATTAGCCCTGTTCGGGCTCCATTAAAAATAGATTTTGGGAAAAAAATGTATTTTGAATAGTAATTTTTTGAAGAATATGTAATTAAAAAATAAGGGAAAAATTTGGATTTACGTGTAATATTATTTTGTTGAAGAGTGTGGTTGAAAATAAGAAAGAGAAAAATGCATTATTTAAAAAATGAAGCCCAAACAGGGGCATGTATTATCACAAGCTAGAAAAAAAGTTGATATCACAATCAGAGAGTTTTCATGTCAAATTAATGTCATATTGTTTACAATGTAAATCCTCACAAAACACTTACTCATTTGATTGTTCCAACAACCAAGAGAAAAATAAAATACAGAAAAATGAGAANAGAGAAAAATAAAATACAGAAAAACGAGAACTGTTCTTATCAAAAACAAAAAGGAAAGGAAAAAGAAAAAAGAAATTTGGAAGCTACAGAGACTACTTACAATTTCATACAATGACGACAATAATTTTTTCAGAGACATGAAAGCGAACACACATGGACACACTAACTAGAGTAGACATACAAATAGAGAGAGACGAAGAAGGAAATTATATTGGCATGTTATCAATATTTAGCATTTCCTCAACCAAGTTGATGCAACAACGCAATTACTGAAACTGCAACATAAAAGGTTAGAAAATTTTTATTTGTTTGTACTCAACACTATCAGCAAGTATTCAGAAGGAATATGAAAACAGAAAAATACTTGGTAAAAAATTCTTCACAGAAATCAAAAAGAATTAGAGATAAATGAGAAAACTTACTATTGAGACACTGGACAATGTTTTCACTGTGCTTTGAGATATCTTCTTCAGCCACAACCCTTGCAGAGTCAATTTCAGTATCATGTTGTTCATTACTATCACAAATGCTCCTAAAACAAAAGGTCGAAACAATTGGTTATGATTGCACAAAGTTGGCTCTCTAAGGGATAAGCATCACAGGTAATTTAGAAGAAAACAGACAGTTGCATCTAGTTGAAACCAGGAAATATGAAGGGAAATGGAAAAACACGTGCTAATGTTACAATAATAGTTGTTGAATTTTGTTCATGTTTCAGAATCCATCAGGAACTGCCAACTGAAAGCAAGTATATCGACTAACCTAACACGTGAAGCAATTGTTGATGCATGTTGACTTTCCATGTCATTCAAAGATTCTTGGGTTCTTTGCCATTGCTTCAGAGCTGTTTCGGCAGTGTTTGCACTGGATAGAGAATATGCATAAGATTCAAAACCAAACAGGGGTTGCATATTTCAAAACTGAAAGAGGAAGATTTCAGGTTGAAAACACGGCTATAGTATGTTATCACCATTTCTGTGAAAGTAGTTCCATGCGACAATGCTTGGCAGCAGAAAAGTCAGCACTATCTTTGAAGTTATTCTCTGCTAGCTTAAAAGAATCCTGCCATTTCCTTTTTAGGTCCATTGTAATTCCTTCCATTGATGAAATGTGCCCGTCCATAAACAACTTATTCCCAATAACACTTTCCTTGATATCTCCAAGCCTTGCATCCACCTGTCCTCTATTGTTTAGATATCTATAGGGGAGAAGAATACATTTGAGAAACAAATAACAAAACTCAGTACCATCTCCTTCTGACGACGCATGCAGCCAGAGACCAGAGTGGTCATATCAGCAATAAGCTTCTCTGCATCAGATCTCGATTGTTCCTGAAGACATTCAAATCAAAATGTTCAGCCAAATAAGAGAGTATTACAATTAGAATGGATATTTTAGTATAATATACCTCATAAGCCTTCTGAAACTCAACAATACTCTTCAACTGAATTTCATCAACCTCAGTTGCATGCCTTTCAAGGCTTTTTGACTCTTCTAAAAGCTTATCAAGAAATTCGTGAATGGTTTCTGATGTACTCATCAAGTTCTCAATACTAGATGTAAATCTCTGCAGGAAATCAAAATTAAATGATTCACTGGAAGGTCGGACAAATAAACCACAAGTTGTTGAATAATAAAACAACTACCCTCTGCAAATTTATGAAAAGAACTGAATTATTGACTAATTTCTATTTGTATTCATTCAACTGAAAAACGTGAAATTTTAATGCATCTCGTGCACCCAAATGCTAGTAGAGTATATATGCATACCTTGCGAAGCTCTCTAGCCAAATGTGCAGTTTCTCCTTGGTGACTTGATAAAGCACCCTGAAGATCATCAAAAACCGAATTCGCTCCAACAGCAGCTGCAGCTAAAAACTACACAAAAGATTGTTAAAAAGGAAATGTGAGAAATATTTGCAAAATATGGTAAAATAGTTTAGGCAGTTCAACAGAAAATAATTCATGTTCCTTACTTCTTCAAGGGAGCGTGAATTAGAAGAAGCTAAAGCTGAAACTTCCTCTAAGGCAGCATTACTGCTTGCTTTATGCAGCCGCGCCACATTTTGTACAGCCTCAAAGTGAGAGATATACAATATCCTCGAAGAATTTACTTTCTTCTTTAAATCTATAGCAGCCTATGAGTAAATTTTAAGGATGAAGAAAAATATGTTAGAATAAATTGATAGAATGTACATAGATTTTGGGAAAACGCTCTCAAAATTGAAAAACATGAAAAAAAATGAGCAGAAATCATGATTTGGAGAAATGAACAATTTAAAATAACTTGCTAAAATGTAAGAACCTTATCATGTACTTCAAGAAAAGTGTTACAGAGTTTCTCAACACATTGAAGGTGATCGCTTTGTCGAGACATTGATATGGTCAGTGTGTCGCAAAGGGAACTAAGCTGCTGAGCCAGATCTGCTTGAAAATTGCTCACAGTTGACCTGTTATCTGCATTCAGTTTGTCCTCTCTCGCTGCAAAAAATCATAAATGACACATCTGAGTTGTACAAATCAAGAGGATAAGATTTACTAATTTGAAGTAACCAGTGAGACTGCGTACCGATCTTAAGAAATAACGATGTGTTATCTTTCCGGGTTTTCTCCAAGTCGGCACGTAAAATACATGCTTGATCAGCCAATGCATTTTCTATCCATTTTTTCAACAACATAATTTAGTGATCACATTAAATAGATCCCAACATCAAGTTTAGTTATATATACCTGCTTTTTTCTGTTTAGATATGATAAAGTCACGCTCTTTGACGGCATATTGACAAATATTTAGTTCTTCTTCAGTGTTTGTCAAGAGTTTGCTAGTTTGGTTCAATTCTTTCTGCAAACAGCTTCAAATAAGCACTCTTGACTATATCATAACACTAGTGCAACAATATATCTACAACTTACTTTAGTAGCATCCAGTTTGCTGCTCAAATCACAGCTTTGTAGAACCTGATCGTTGTATTTAGACTGCAATTCCTCCAGATTCTGTGTGTCATACAATCCAATATGGTCAACAATTCGAAAACATTCATAGCTATTTGTTTTGCTGAGCAAGCAACATAAGGTAAACTGACCTTCTGGTGGTTTTCAATAATAACACCCATTTGTTCTATTTTCTCCGACATTGCCTGAAAGTGGGAAAAACATATTTTACTACAGCGGACTCAAATCTCAGGCTCATGAGATAACTTATTTCCTATCAAATTATTTATCCTGCTTATGACTTTGATCAGCACATCCAAGAGTTTGAAAAGATTCCAAAGAACTGAGTTCGTATTGATGATACATGTACTGCATCCAATATTCAGTACCTTCCTCTCACTTTCCTCCTGATAGTATCGCTCTTTAGGTATGTAGACTCCGTTTTTCTCCCGTGCAGCATAAACCTCTGTAAAAAGTAACGGAATGTGATCAGAAAAACTGTAACCTCCCCCACCAGAATTAATTGCCAATGAATTCAACCCACTACAGACTAGGATTATACCTGCTTTAAGCCTTTCAATTTCACCGTAGAGATCTTTAATAAGTGTTGATTTCATCATCTTCTGGTTCACCTATAAGGTAATAAAATATTAAAGGGCAAGTTGAAGGAAAATCTCTAGACCTTGATCTTTTTGTAATAATTGTGGTAAGCTCTGCACAATCAAATCAATGAAGAGCACCACTTAAACTAGTCCATTCTACCATAAACTAAGATAGAGATTGAAACTGACTTCTGATTCAAAGTATCTGAAACCAACATCAATAAAAGTAAAATTATATATCTCAAAAATCATTTTGTTCAATACTTGCATGAAAAAATATTAAATATCTGCCACTAGACTATTTTATTAATCGTAAACGATTAGATTACATGCAAAATCTACAACAAAAATACAAAACGCGGCAATACCTTGTATCAATAGAACAATAAAATGAAAATTGATTGAATGGCATAAGCTTCAATTATGGATATTCTAATCATCTAATGGAAATATTATGAAATGATTATATCCTTAAAATATAGATATAAACCATATTCTTAGTTATAGAAGAGACCTGATGCTGCAAAATGACGTTGAAGAAAATTATCAGGACCAAATTCGTTCGTATAGAACTAAAAACCAGCTCCTAATCTTTAAGTAAGCAGAAATAAAAGAAGTGGAATGGGAAGTGGTGAGCAACGGTAATGACATGATTTTGTTGAGAAACAGAGAAATAACAGCAACAAACCTCAGGCTTATTCCTTATATTCTTAGCCCGGTGGGCATAATCCAGTGTGCTCAATGTTTCCTCAAGACAATGAACAGCTGGTGACACTGTTGCAATAATGCAGGTCTTGGTTCTTCCTCCCAGTGAATCACGAAGTAAACGTGTGAGCTTGCTATCTCTGTTAACAAATTTAGGATAGCAGGAAAAATAAGCTAACCAAGAAAATAAGGTTTAAGAAAAATGTAAAATTTGAATTCGATAGTCAACCTATAAGGAATATGCCCAAGATGCTCCACAAGAGCATTAATCACTCGTCCTAATGTAAGCAAGCTTTTGTTTATCTCTCCCGCTTCTCTAGCACGACCCTGAAGATATTAGAAATAAAATTCAGAGAATAGAATAAAATTAATTCAGATAGTAATGCCACATAAATATGAAAGCAGAAACTAAAAAGTGCATAATCTCCAACAAAACAAGAGGAATCTTAAAGAACCATAAACTAATACTCCTTAATAGCATAACATATCAACTATTTACATTGGTAAGAAATGAAAAATACCTCCCTTGCACCAGAACGAGATATGTTTTCTGAACCAGCTAAATCAACCAAATTCAACTTGCCACTTTTTATCAGTTCCTCGCCTTCGGGTGTTGCTTCCTTAATGTGTATTGTAATGGAGAAAAGAGAATGTGATCGACTGAAACAAAAAGAAAAATTATGGATTATTTTTTAAAAATTCAGAAAGAAAAATAGCATAACTATTAAAGCGTGAAAAAAGAAGTGACCTTGATTGTTTATTTAGTAAAGTTTCTGCAGTCCGACGTTTAGCAGACCCCCTTTCAAGTAAAGTGAATATCTCATTAGCACTTGTGACAATCTCCTCTTCTAGTCCTCTAACAAGAACACCTCCTTTCCCATCTTCCATGAGTGGCAATTGCTTTTTCTGCTTGTCTTCCACTGCAATCCTTGAGATATCTTCAGGAGCTAACAAATCTGTAATCTCCTCATTATATAGCTCTAGAAAAGTGACTTTCACACTGTATTCGGCATTTTGACCCTCCAATGTATCAAAAATCTGCTTTACTGCTCTGGGTATGACTCCTGCTTCGGGTGGCAACTCCCCATTAGGCCCACTCTGTGAGATAAAGTAAAACCACATATCACAATGCAATAGAGAACTCCAATTACAAATTAAAATGATAAGTACAACCAGTTGATACATCATACCTTTGACCTTTTACATTCACCCTCCATCGTATAAGTTTTTCCTGTGCCCGTTTGTCCATAGGCAAATATCGTACAGTTAAAGCCTTCCAAGACTTCATCAACAATGGGGACAATTGCTTGCTCGTATAAATCTTTCTGTCGTGCATTCGTTCCAAAAACCTGAATATGCCCATAATTATCAAATTGGAGCAACAGAAAAATGCAAAATCATATAAAAGCACTAGTTAAGCAGAATCCTGATTACTGCATAGAACATTTCACGCCCTAAAAATGCTAACTCTTTTTTAAACCAATATTTTGCAATCTTTAAAAGGTTTAGGAAGCACTCTAGGCTATTTGTGAGTCTGCACATCCAATTTTTAAGCACTTTATATAACAATTATTAATTCTAATATAATAATGATGATATTGAATATTATTCTAAAAAAGAACTTCACATTTTCAAAAATATATACAAATCAAATTTAAGTATTCTCCTGAACCCAAAAAGAAGAAAAAGAACATAAAAGAACACACAGGCCATCTAAATTAAGAATTTTAAACTAATTTGTTAAGATTACCTTGTCGAATGTAAAGACCCTATCAAAGTGCTTGCCAGCAATACTCTGCGATACTGAAACCTCGCGCTGGTATTCATTACAGGTCACCACTTCTGGCGCCTTGTTCCGCAATTCATCACCACTAAACGGCCTGCAAATTTCCAATATTTACTAACAATCCAAAAACCCAGAAAAAGGATATCTTAAAATTCAAACAAGTTTAGATATTTATATTTTAGAAGGACAAACCAAAGTGTAAAACCGAACATCGTTAACATAAATAACCCTAACATCATTAAACTAAAAGCACTTACCTACAACGGAGAAGAACCTGGACATTCACGCCCTTCTCTTTCTCTTGTCGATTTGACATTTTTGCCTGTATGTACGTACGAGACAGTGGGTTTGATTCGATTGTTGGAATTACAATTATCAAAACTCACTCGCTGTGTGTGTGTGTGTGAGAGAGAGAGAAATCGAAATGAAAATGAAAATTGGAGCGGGATGAAAGTGAGATTTGAAATTTCTCTCTCTCCCCCCTTTCTGATTTTGATCTGGCGTCCAACTGATTATAAAGAAATTCGAATCAAGCGGTTCTAACTGGACCCATTAATAATACGGGCCCCAATTTTGGTGATGGGTTGTACCGATGGTCCAATAAATTAGTAGCCTTGTATGCTTGTGAAATATTTGAACAATTAACAAGAATAGCACTAATTGGAACCAAGTTGCTTCATTAGCATTTTTAGCCCCATATTTGGCCCTATTTTTTCTCCAAATTTATTTTCGACCACATATTTTACGGAACTCACAACTATATTAACTTTTCAACCATACATTTCATTAAATTTTATCAAAATCTACAAAAAAAATTTGATTTTTAACGAAACCAAACACAGGCATATTGTTTTGCGCATTCCTTCACTTTACAATGTGATCTAGGTTTGTCATATTGAATGTGTCGGCTCGGAATCGATCTACTTAAAACCAAACTCAGTCTAGGCATGTTTGATTTAGACAAAATTGTTCATAAAACACTTTCCAAATAAGCTTTTAAGTAACTTTAAACTAATGAAGACATATAAAAAAGGATGCACGGAGAAAATAAATAGACGAGAAATGTTCATACCGTAAAAAATCCATGATTTAGAAATTAAGTCCATATTTAATGGGGATTAAAATCAAATTTTTAATATATTTTAATGATACAATGATCTTGCCAATTACAACCGTGTACACGAGCATATTTTTAAGGGCATTTTTGTCCATTTTTTTACTTTCGCTTAAGTGCGTGTGAGCAATCGGTGTCACAAAGTTAATGATATAATCCTAGCTAATTCGCTTTCATATAATTTCACAATATCAATTCCAACAAATATTAATTATACTTTTAAAAAATATTAAAATTAAGAGGGTATTTGGTGGGGATTAAAATTAAATTTTTAGTCGGTTGTGATATAAGTTTTTGAAATGTGTGGTTGAAAATATGTGGACCATGAAAGATGTGGTTTATATTAATTGTTTGATTTTAACTTAGATTAAAATCAGATTTTAATCCCACACAAACAGATCCTTAAAGACGACTTCTCACTTAGTGAGCTACTGATAGAAAAGGAACATGAGGTAAAATATAACTTAAAATTACAGCATTGTTAAAAAAAAAAAAAAAAGCTCAAGCATTAATTGTTTTTTATTTAAATACAACTGAATAATTAACATTATTACATTGTTTTTTATTTACATCCTAGAGAAGCTACATTGCTGCAAAAACATTAGCATTACGAAACTCGATTATCCAAGAATGGAATTAAGGAAATTAACTTTCGTTCTTGCCGGATTCAGGTTTGTTAAGTGAATTGTGATCATTTGCAAGTTTTTGCTCCTCTTCGATCCTCGAATTACCCAATGAAACCTTTTCGTTCAACCACGAGATAACGTCGGAAAACACAATATCGAGGTTCTCCGGTAACTCGCCGTAGGAAAGAGAATGCCACATGCCCGGATACAACTTCAAGGTCTTGTCTTCACTTCGAGATGACTCATACAAAATTTTGCTCACGTTTGGATCGGTGACCTTGTCATCTTCTCCATGCAAAATCAAGAACGGAAATGAAACCTGTAATATTCGAGAATAAAATGTGTTAATGTGTACACTACTTAAACTTTCGGTTTACCGAAGTGGTCAGTTTAATCACGTCGAGTCGACCATATCAAACATATCTACGAATAGTAATACTTGTCTTATTAGACGAACTCACCTCTTCAAGTCTTTTCTCCAAATCTATGCTGGCAGTGTATAGTTGATAGCTAGTTTGAAGACGAGGGCGTCCTTTATAGGCATATGGATTGGATCTAATCTGTAAGATTATTAAATTTATGTTTGATTTAGCTAGATAAGTTAAAAAAAAAAAAATTAAGTCAAAATCAACAATTAATGCTAACTCATATTTCATCGGACCCATAATTTTTTATCAATTTTTACATCACATATTTTATCAACATTTATCAAAATCTCCTAAAATTCTAATTTTTAAGGGCTAAGGCTCCAAGTATACATGAAAAAGAAAGAAAAAGTTATTTTCTTGCTCATTTCTTGAAAAGATAAAAACACGTAAAATAACAACCATCCCAAAAAATTATATGCTCAACGACAATATTCACAGTAATGCTATTTGTAAGCACTATCAATGGACGACAATCTATGTATCTATGAGTTCATTATCATGGTATCCATAAATTTGTGATGCAATCAAACTCAATCTTTGTATCTATGAGTTCATTATCATGGTATCCATAAATTTGTGATGCAATCAAACTCTTATTATCAAATACTAATTAAAATCTATTTTTATCTTTATTCTTGTCAAATTTAAATCTATCTCTATCTTGAATTATTCTTAGAAGTAGGTGAAAAGGTTTTATGTTTGCTATTATCCCTTCGTATCCCTACTCCTTTATTCGAATTTGAGACGAACTACGAAGAAACATTAAGCTGACTATATTCATAACCAGAAAGAACACATATATTATGTGCTAAAAATAATGAATGTGACTTCAATCTCAACTAAATAAAAGGAAAATTTACCTCCTTTCTCACTTGAGGATCTCTGAAGGCGAGGTCCACAATATCTTGAGTTGGGGTAAGTTTCCATGTTGGGATCACGTTGGTGAGCAAAGTTAACACTTTGATCACCAATGGATTTGGTCTCATGTCTTCAACAATCTGCATGGTGACATAACAAAATCCATGTGAATATACCTAAAGATTCTTTTAAATTCATTTTGAATTCAGGCATTCTCTCAATAAAACAATTTTGGACATGAACCCATTATCATTTTTCTATTTTTTAACCACATATTCTCAAAAAAAAAAAAAGTATATATATATTCACAGAATCTATTCTCAGAAAATAACATCAAACATACCCTATATATCAAGCGTGAAAGTTGTGGAACGATGCGTCCTTTTTCTTTACGAATATGGTTAATGCATTCGAAAAAGAAAGATTTTGACTCAATGAATTTTATACCAAAATATAAAAATTTAATTTCCTACCATTTAGGGTTGTTTTAGACTTTGCTAGTTTGAGTATAAAGAATGTTTGGGAGTTGTTTATAAATAGATAAAAATGAATTGCAGATAAATAAATAATACTTACGGATCCTACGAAATACATGGATAAAAAGTAAGCTTGGCATAAACAGTGCCAAACGACATGAACAATTTGGAAATTTACATACATTATAAAAAGTTGAATGACCAACAATTTTAGGTATATGATGTGGTTGAACATGATATTGAGGTGGATCAAGATCTTGAGTTCAAATGTCAGCATCACCAGTGTTTGAAAAATTACACATTTGTGAGATATTTGAAAACAGTAAATTAAATTGTGACATAAACATAAATGGGCATGCTAAAATAATTTATATAAAGCAAATAACCTCTCTCTCTCTCTCTCTCTCTCTCTCTCTCTCGAGTTCAAATGTCAGCATCATCAGTGTTTGAAAAATTACACATTTGTGAGATCTTTGAAAAAAGTAAATTAAATTGTGACATAAACATAAATGGGCATGCTAAAATAATATGTATAAATAAAATAACCTCTCTCTCTCTCTCTCTCTCTCTCTCTCTCTCTAATGTCTTAGGCATAAAGTCAAGTTAGTTCAATCACCTTACACATGGGTGCTACGAGGACGCCACCATCCCAATAATTAGGTTTCTTCCTGTGTAAACGTAGAACAACAGCTCCTCCCATTGATTCTCCCATTATAATCCTCATTCTTTTCACATTCTCCTTCTTCTCTGCATTCATGAAAAGTCAAAGTCAAACCCATTAATATTTATAAATACAAAAATCAATTTAACTCTTCTAATACGCCATCCTCGTTGGTCTAATGGTGAGCTGGTCATGGGGAGATTATTCTTTAAACTAAGCAAGTATTCAACTAACAATGTTATTTTAAATAAAGTTAATGGGATTCCACGGTATCATCATAACTGGAAGATTGACTTGGACCATGTAAACCACTATTTTAGGTTTCACGGGAATTTCCCGACCGTATTAGGACTTCAATAATGACATATTTGGTATATTGAATTTGATCATATCAACATGTTGATGCATAAATTGCATTAGATTTATTTACCGCAAATATTCGTGAAGTGTTCGGAGCAGTCATCGACGAGATTATCAAAACTAGAGATGTAACCAAGTAGGCCAGATGACTTTCCATGCCCTTCATAGTCTATTCCATGGACTTCATAACCGGCGTTCGCGAGCCGAATAGCACAACCTAATCACAAAATCATCCACGGTAATATTGATATCAAGTGCACATTCGGACTCAATATTGGATATAATATTTTACATACAGATATTGACCTTTCATGGAGATGCTGCTCTCCAATGCATATCCATGGCACAAGAAGATCAAGGCTTTTGGCTGGGAATTTTCAGGCACCCATCTACATGTGAAAAGTTTTACTCCTCGAGAATTCACTATATATTCCTGAAAGATAATTATAGTAAACTTATATCATATATAAAATCCTGCATAAAATTAATGAAAATTTATTAAAAAAAAATACAAAACCTCCTCAAATTTGATACTGCCATCTTTAGTCGCCTGTAAAGATTCATAAAGAAAACCAATAAAATTTATGAAACGACTAGAACGACAAACTAAATCTTATTTTCCGCGCTAAAAATCGCGAAGGAGGATCCATGCTTACCATGAAAAGGGTTCTCTTTAAGATTGTTCAAGAAAAGCAGGAAGAAGAAGATGAAGATGAAGATGAAGAAGAAAGAGTGTTTGTTAAGAGAATTTTATGCAACAACCAAAATTATTGTTGAAAAATATAAGGAAGAAATCGTGGAAAAAATCTTGAAAAGGACTTGGAATTGGACTGTGTAAAAGGTTCGATCTAGATCGCTATTTATAGTAAGAATGGTTGGCCATGAATTTTACAACTTGCGAAGACAAAATCTGGGCTGTCAGCCGAAAGGAACCCTTGCCCTTTCAGAATTCGCCAACTCGATTAGCCTAGTAAATATATATAATATATATTTTTTATAAATTTCATAAGTTGGAATGTCCTGATTCACCTACTGATTTTCGTCATCAATAAACCTAAACCAAAATATTTTTTTTTTTCAAATTTCGTAAGTTTAATTACTTCGATTTAATCCGATATCGATTATCTTAATTTATGGATTATGTATGATTTCTTGTTTAATTAAATTTAAAAAATTTTAAAAAAAATTACATAAAGCTGCGTGATTGCCTATTATTAATACTGAATTAAAGAATTATTTTTGTGCGTATTCATGTGAGATTATGATGAGGTGCACAATTTATATTATTAAATTAAACCCTAATTTCAAAAATTATTTGTTTTTTTTTTCTATTTAATAACAAAAAAAAATTCATTTCTAATAATCTAATTTTTTTTCCTGAGAATGATATTGTAAATTTAAAATTAAACTAAAATCTATCATCATCAGTAATCGAGACAAATAGTTTATTATCCACTTGGTTAGATGATTTTTTTTATCTCAAGAGGGACTAAAGTGAAGTGGTTTAAGTAAATTAAAAATTATTGTTGACTAATCTATAGATCCAAATTTTGCGATTCTCCAATTTATTTTATATTCCTTAGAAGTGGACCTTGCCGTTAGACAAATCTGCAAGGCAAGATACTTCGTGTAATATTAAAAGAATTAAGCAATATGTACATCTTGCTTTACACCATGATGATATTTCTCATATGCGGCACAATCTGGACAATAATGTGAAAATGTGCTGAATAAATCAAAAAATATAATTGTGCTATATGTAAGAGTGTAAATAACGATATATATGTAGCTTGATTGATATTGAAATTTGTATTATAAGTAAACTCGCATATCTAATATTTAGAAATTAATACATAGGTTTCAATATAATGAATTTGTATTAAGAATAAAGTAGCTCATTTACACTTCTAAATATGGGCATGTTTGGTACAGATTAAAATCAGATTTTAATCTGAATCAAAATCAAACAATCAATAATAATCATATATTTCATGGGTCCCATCGTTTTTCAATCACACATTTCAAAAATTTTTATTACAATCTACTAAAAATCTAATTTTAATCCCCACCAAACATCCACATGATATTTAACATTTATCGAGTAAGAAAACAAGCTCAATTCAAGTCTTCTCACACCCATTTATAAAAATTTGTCATGTCTTTGATTAATAAATGCATTAGAACACTAAGATGGTATATTAAAGACAACTTGAATAAGTTAAATGTTATGTTTTCATACGATTTAAGTTTTTAGTTGAAATGATTCAATGATTTATTTTCCATCAAAAATTGAATAGTATCTTCAAAATCAAGACACTTTTCAAAGTTCAAAATGTCACATGATATGACAATTTACATAAATCAACTTACTATATAAACTTTATAATTGAGATGGAGTAGCAAACACGACGAATAACAAGATTGGCTTTCATATAGAAATACATTTGGCAAAGACAAGAGGGGAAAAAAGGATGGATGGATGGATTATTTATTGTTAATTAATTGATCAATATAATATTTTCTAAGTTTTATCAAATAGTTACGCTATATATACATCAAAATTTACAGATTTATTTATCAATAGATGACGTAACGAGATTTTGCTGAGTCAAAAACTCACCAACTAAATAAAAAGAAAAATCCCCATAATTTCGTTTTGTCATTGACCCACATTATGTAAGCACAACTATTTAAGTAGTAAAAAGATTTTGACAGTTCTAATTCAATTTATCGTTATTTCATCAATTTTTAAAAGTATATGTAAATAATAATATATTATAAACAACAATCATTTCCCCTATCAAAATGGAATTATGCTTATTATACACTATTGGTTGATAGCTTTTTAACAACTTATGTGTAGAAAATCTGGACATTAATTAGAAAAAAAATTATTGTTAAAATCAATGTATTAAAATTTATCAACTCACATGATATCAAACTTGATGTACATGTAACATAATTAATCAAATTGACGGTGCCTTGAGTTTCCCCCGCAACAGATATCCCGACTAACGGGGCAGTGTTGCCGTGTACAAAGTGTTCCCATGTGCAAAAATGTAAATATGCAACAACAATTGACTTTCCTTTTATGGAATGTATAGTATATTCCCATGTTAGGATTAATAAAGAAAATAAAATATATTACATTTTTTGTAAATTTATTGACAAAAATTTCCTTGGTACTTAATTATGTTAAATTATTTATGTTTTTAATATTACTAACCAAAAAGTCATTCGCAATCTTTAATTTTTCTTAATTAATTTTCATAAGAAAAAGGCATAAATATATAAATTTTAAAAATAATGGGTCTTCACATAAATTTTATAAATATAACGAAATAATATTGTCATTTCGTGAAGAAACAAACTTTGAATAATTCCTTGATTTTTGTATTTCTATGGATTTTTATTTTTGAGAATAGTGTAAATCTCCACGGTTGTTAACGATAAGTTTATTAATGAATGACAATTGTATCCTTACAATTCTAAAAATTATTATTATTGTATCCCTAATCATTTTCTATAAATATGGAACTTTAGTTCTCAATATAATACACACAAATCTATTAATTTTTCTAATTTTATCTTTTTTTTTAAATTTATAATACATTAGCGGCACGATTCTCTAAATATCGGAGTAAATTATCTGGAAGGTAGTAGTAGCTTTCAAAGTGTGTTAGCTGTCAATATCAATTTTGCAGAATTTTTTTTATATATCATATTATTTATGTATGCACCGCGCCGCCTCCATGGAAATAAGAAAAACTTGACCGTATACTTAATTTTATTTGTTGAACAATTCGTGCAGATTATATGTTAATGATAATTAGGATCATTAATCACTAAACCAATTTTAATATGTTCGAAGCATATAATTCAAGAAATGTTATCATGAGGGGGAGTGAATACGAGTTGCACTATTTTTCCCTTGATTAAGGTTTTGTCACATTGGATTTTTTTTTTATAAGAGTTTTAATGAGATAACTTTTGTAGCGTACTCAAAAGAATAATGTACTATTTTTTCTTCATTAGGATTTTTTCACATGAATTTTTCTAAAAAGAATTTAACGAGGCATATTTTTTGTGTAAGACATGTCTATAACATACAATACATTACTCTCAAAATCACCTATATTTATGAGATTTCCCAAAAGATCAGCAATAACTATTTTTCGAATCATTATATTACTACAGTTATCAAAGATTGATAAATATCTAGTATGAATATTGTGTTATTTAAAGACTATACGAGGCAACATGAGACATATTTTATCAAAAATTGCAATATTGAAGACATTGACGTGAAATCAGAAGGAGCAATTGTACTATTTTTTCTTCGATCAATTTTTATCTCATTGGGGGGGTTTTTTTTTTTACAAGATTTTAACGAGACATATATTTTGTAACGTATCTTTGTAAGTTTATTAATGAATGATAATTGTACATTGTAGCCCTATAAATTATTACCATTGTATCCATAATCATTCCCTATAAATATGGAATTTTGGTTCTCAATATAATACACACAAGTCTATTGACTTTTCTAGTTTTCTCTCTTTTTTTCTCTAGTTTATAACATCCATTTCATTTTCATTTTTATTTATTCTCTGAAAGTTTATCAATTGATTCAATGTAGGTTTTTATTTATTCCTTTCTTGGTGATTTTTTTTAATTTGCAACCGAGCAGTTAAATCTATAATTTTTCAGAGTCAATTCTTTTTCTTTTTTCCTATTAATAAAATTTAC
>CAIGRB010118293.1:0-21834 GCA_903798255.1 Fraxinus quadrangulata
ACTTTATTGAATTGATTTCAAAGTTTTAATTGATATTTTGTTACTTTTTTTAGTTGTCATTTTTTAAATTTCTATCACTTTATTAAACTGAATATAAGGTTTTGATTAGTGTTTTGTCACTTTTTGAATGTTTATCCCTTTTTGGAATTTTTGTGCTTTTTTATAGTGTTTGTCACTTTTTTCCTATCACTTTTTAAAAATTTGTCACTTTTTTTAGTAACAAACATCATTTTTTAATAAAAGCGAGATTGTATGTCATTTTTTAATAACAAAGTAATACTTAACTTTAAAAAGCGACATTGTGTCACTTTTTTTTTTTATTAAAAAGTGACAGCATTTTTTACTTCCATAATACTTTTCATATGATTTTTCAAAATGCCACTAATTTTAAGGGTATTTTTGTAAGTTGTACCCATTTTGTGCGAATTATATTCCAAGAGTGAGGTCGGGGACAAAGAGTCCATGTTCCATTACGAATACGAGCATCATATTCTTGCTGCATGGCGTCCATCCAACGAGGGTCAGTTTTGGCCTTGGTAAATATCGATGGTTCCACATGAGGGAGCACGACACGGAAAGCGGTTATGGGATGTTTGGTGCAATAATACAAAGTAAATTTCGTAAATTGTTTTATACGAGATGCTCTTGTTTTGGATCGGGTTTTGCATGGAATGATGAGGTAGATGAGGCATAGAGGGGATCGTGAGATCTTCAGAGAGAGACGATGTAGATGTTGTGATCAAAGGTGATGAACTATTGGAGAGAGGTTCAGGTGAGAAATTTAGAAAGGGCACATTTTGAGGTATGGCATTACCTAAATTTGAATTCTGAGAGATTTGTGGAGATGGAGGTATATTAGGAACAGATGATGGTGGAAAAGTACAGATACAAGGGTTGTTGCAAAAATTGTAGAGGAAAAATGAGAGAGTATTACCTGTGAAGGAATAGAGGATGAATCTTGGGTACGCATGAGTGATGAGGGCTGCACCAATCCAGAATAAGAGTCTTCATCAAATACGTGACGAGCAATATGAACTTTTTGGAGAGTGGGATCAAAGCAGTGGTACCCCTTTGACATGAGCTATAACCAAAAAAATATTGTTTATGGAGAATTCCATGTTGACTGAGGAAAGAGGAAAATTGATTTGAATTAAATTCACCTCCGTCATCGATCTGAAATTTCTTGATTTTGTGGGAAAGTAAATTTTCTGTGAGACATCTGAATTTGACAAAGTTAGCAAATACTTTCGATTTTTGACGTATAGGATAAAATCATGTGAATCGAGTGAAGTCATCTACGAATATCACGTAGTAATGACAACCACTTGTCGAGTGGACGGGGGTTGGCCAAACGTCGAGTGAATTAATTTGAGAGGAGCATGTGTTTCACGATTGGAATCAGTAAATGGGAGTTTCTTGCTTTTGCCAAGTTGACAAGAGTCACAAATAGCACTTTTATTTATCTCACTAGAAATAGGTAAATTCTAAGATTTAATTAAAGATTGAACAATTTTATCAGCTGGATGTTCAAGTCTTAAGTGCCATCCAAATGTGGTAGTTTTGACGCCTAAAAAAGCAACGGAGAATGATAGATGAGTAGTTGATGGCGGTTTTTTATTCAGCTAAAGTGGATACAACTTGTTTTCACTCTTGCCTGCAAGAAGAGTTGCCCCTGTCTTGGTGTCCTTTATAAAGAAGTGATGAGCAGCGAGTTTAAAATAGCAACTATTATCTAAACAAAAATTTTGTATAGACAAGAGGTTAGATACACCAAAGGGGCAATGGAGAATATTTTTAATAGCAAAGGTGGAGT
This sequence comes from Fraxinus quadrangulata, assembly GCA_903798255.1. Lineage (NCBI taxonomy): Eukaryota > Viridiplantae > Streptophyta > Magnoliopsida > Lamiales > Oleaceae > Fraxinus > Fraxinus quadrangulata. The sequence goes on from CAIGRB010118293.1 coordinate 1,814, forward strand.
GTGCAGATTTAATGAGAGTTGAACCAGTATTGGAGATTGGATCACCATTACCAACCGCCACAGTTTCCCTTCCTTTAAATGGTTTCTTTTCAGTCAAAAAATCTTCTTCAACAGTAATATGATTATTAGCCCTACTGCCAAGGTACCAAGTAGTGACTTCAATGGTTGCGTTGGTCTGAGCAACCACGGCTGCAAGTTGAGCCGAAGGGTGTCACCTCTGATAAGAGAAGTCCATCTAGTGGAAGCAGTCCAAGGCACTTGGCTACTTTTACCACAGATTTGGCAAGGAACTCGAGGAGTGGAGTTGTTTCCACCAGTATAAATAGGAGAAGAGCTATTCGAGGGCTTCTGTTGTACAGGAGCGCGAAAGAAATATTTGGAGGAAGGTCCTCGAGGTCCATTAGGATGTTGGGAAGGTGGCTGTCCTGGCTTTGTAGATGGTAGAGCAAAGCCATTGGTAACTATGGAAACATGTTGTTGGTGATGCAATAAGATTTCATGGCTCAAAAGTTCTGCCTCAAAAGCTTTAAATGAAAAGGCCTTGTCACAAATAGAAAATGAGAAGTCAGTGACAGGATGTGTAGGAGGAGTTAAGTTCATTGATAACAAAGAAAATAAGGTCCTCATCAAAAACGGGTTTGCCAATGGCAACTAACTGATCAACCCAGAGTTTGGTAGAGGCAAGGAACTTAGAACAAGATCTGTCACCTTGCTGCAAGGTCTAGAGTTGACGCTTCAACTGAGCAATGCGTGATAGATAATAAGAGGCAAAATGTGTTGCCAGAGCTAGCCAAACCTGTCGAGCATGTTGAGTCCATAAACAGTGGACAACACTTTCTCAGTAAGGGCGGCGTTGATCCAACTAAGAAGGTGCTGGTCCTTCTTGGTCCAGAAAACAAAGGCTGGATTTATAAAAGTGGGGTCAGTTCCATCATCAGAGGGAATAAATTGAGCAGGACAGATGTCATCTATTATGCTGAGAAGATCATGGCTTCGAAGAATTGGTAAATATTGTGACAGCCACAGTAGGTAGTTGGTACCATCTAACTTGTTGGAAATGAGTTGGGTAATGTTGGGAAAAGAGAAGGTGGTGGTCGTATGGCTAGAATTGTTGCTTGATTTCCTCATGGTATCAGAGCATGTACATCTGCTATTACTCGTGTTCGTTTGATAACTGTTACATAAAATAGCAATTGTGGTCACGATCTTCCTTGGCTGAGAAGATGGCTGGTAATACAAGATCTTTTGAATCTGGTTCAGTCGAAAATGTGCCTGGTGAAGAAACAGTGGAAGCTCGAACGTACAACAATGGTGATCTACTGTATTTGTAGGGATCAGATCACCCAGGGATGATGCTTGTATTGACGCCACTAACAGGTAACAATTACCTATCTAGGAGTCGTCTATGAGGATAGCCCTAGGTGCAAAAGTTAAATTGGGATTTATAAATGGCAAATGCAAGATGCCAGAAGAAGATTCCACCGACTTTGATCAATGGAAAAGAGTAGACTGTATGGTTATCTCTTGGTTATTGAATTCCATTTCCAAGGACATTGTTGATGCCTTCCTATATACTGCCTCTGCAATGGAGTTATGGAAGGAATTGGATGAGAGATTTGGTAAATCAAATGGCCCTTTACTATATCAATTGCAAAGGAAAATCTGTTCCATCTCCCAAGGTACATTATCTGTGGTTCAGTATTCACTAAACTCAAGAAATTATGGGATGAGTTAGCATGTTTAATGCCAATTCCTCGATGCACCTGTGGAGCATCTAAATCTGTCTCAGATAACACTATGGCAAATCATCTAATGCAGTTCCTCATGGGTTTGAATGATTCTTTTGACAATATTCGTAACCAAATATTGTTGATGGACCCTTTGCCTAGTGTAAATAAAGCTTACTCCATGGTTCTGAGGGTGGAGAAACAGAGAGAAGTACAAATGTCATATGTTGAGATTGCTGGACAAAATGCTATGTTTGTAAAATCACAGAATTTCAAGAAGGATGGGATAATCAAGAACCATTTTAACAATTTTAAAAGGAAGGATGGAAATAAGTCTGATAGGCATTGTGACTAGTGCAACACTGATGGACATAGTGCAGATGTGTGCTTCAAAATACATGGATACCCTGATTGGTTTAAGAAGCTACCAGAACAAAAAGGAAAGATGTTAAATAAGAACATGGCACATAAGGTTGAAACTCCTTTGGATTTTGCTGATGAACATATTAGAACAAAGACCGGTGATTTGTCATCGTCCATTGTAGATTTGATTCAACAAGAGATTGCAAAATATATGAAGGCAAAATCTGCTGCAAAAGGGAACTTTACCAATTTGGTACAATTGGCAGATTCAGCAGGTCCCACTCCTCACTATGCCCTGAATTTACATCTTGAATGCACTTGATTTTATTGAACCCGGTACTTAGCTTATAGACACAAGTGCATCAAACCATATGTGTGTGGATTCAAAATTGATTGATAAACTAATACCATTGCATAAACCTGCTCCTGTATTTTTACCAGATGTCTCTATTTAAAACGTCTACCATATTGGAAATGTAACCTTGAACTCAAGCCTTGTTCTCACAAATACACTATATTTGCCTAGTTTTAAATTCAACCTGTTATCAGTGAATAAACAAACTTGCCAAAATATCACACATTAAATTGACCTTTAATCCCACCTATTGTGTCTTACAGGACCTGAAGACTGAAAATATTTTAGCAGTAGGCAAAGTCATAGGGAGCTTATACATTTTAGACAAATATTGTTTCTCTCCTGAGGTTTTAAGTTCTTTCCATAAACAGCATATGCTAGACAAAACCTTGCAGGTTCATTCTCCTTTTAATTCCTCATGTATTGATTCTATCTTTGCTAATAAAGTAACAGTTTTAAGCAAGTCACAGTCCAACTGGCATAAGAGACTTGGGCATGCTTCTTCTACTGTATTACAACATATACCATTGCTTCCATTTACTGATATTAAAACTTATGAATGTTGTGATATTTGTCATATGTCAAAGCAACGGGGACTACCATTTCCCAAAAGTCAAAACATATTCAGACCATATTTTTGAATTGATTTACTTGGACTTGTGGGGACATTACAAACAACCTTCATTATGAGGAGCACACTATTTTTTGACCATTGTCGATGACTTCAGTCATGCAACCTGGATTTTTTTACTCCAATCTAAACACCAAACTTTAAACACTTTAGATTCCTTTTTCAAAATGGTTCAAACTCAATTCCAAGTTAAAGTCCAAAAAGTAAAGACATATAATAGAATTGAATTTGTCAATTTGGAATGCCAACTGCTATTCTCTGATCTCTCGATATTATACATCAAAAGTCATGTATCTACACACCGCAATAAAATGGTGTGGTAGAACGTAAACACAAACATTTATTGCAGATTGCACGATCACTCAGGTTACAGTCCTGTTTACCAAAGAAATTTTGGGGTGATTCTATATTAACCGCTGCATACATCATCAATAGATTACCTACTCCAATTTTAAATTGGAAGACACCCTATGAGCTTTTATACAATAAAGCACTAGATTATACAATGTTAAAATCATTTGGATGTCTTTGTTATGTTACAAACACACAGCCTTATAAAGATAAATTTCATTCCAGAGCCTATAAATGTATTTTTCTTGGATATGCACCTGGTCAGAAAGCTTACAAGGCACATGACATTAATTCAAAAAAGACCTACATTTCAAGGGGATATCATTTTTATGAAAAACTTTTCCCTTATCCTCAAATTTCACAAAAGGTTGAATCTTCATCACCTTTACCTATCATTTCTCTCACTACAGATGCCAATATTTCACCTACCTCCAATTTTGGTACAACTACTACCTCATCACCTATCTCAGGTTTCCCTAACTCTCATTCACATAGCATTCCTCCTATAAACTCATCCTCTATCAATATTTCAAGACAAGGTACTATGATTAAAAAACAACCAGGATGGCTTAATGACTTTGTTTCAAATGTACTGCATCCTATTACTGAGTCAACTGCTTCTACTCCTTCATTCATAAGTACTGCTATACCAAATAATTACCCTTCTATGCCTACATTTTCCTTCTCCACATCATATATGTCTTTTCTCGCAAATGTGTCTCATATCCAAGAACCGTCTTTATATAAACAAGCATGTGTTCATGAGGAGTGGGTTAATGTGTGAACAAGGAACTTACAGCTTTAGAAGATAATCATACTTGGGAACTCACAAGCTTACCTGGAGGAAAGCAAGCTATCGGTTCAAAATGGGTATACAAGGTTAAACTTAACTCTGATGGCAGCATCGATAGATTTAAGGCCCGACTTGTGGCCAAAGGATATAACTAGGTAGCAGGCATTGATTATTTTGGAAGTTTTTCACCTGTTGCTAAAACTGTTACAGTAAGGATATTCTTAGCAATTGCAGCAGCAAATTCATGGCCAATACACCAACTAGATATTAATAAGTCCTTCCTCCATGGTTTTTTGGATGAGGAAGTTTATATGCATCCTCCAAAAGGTTATTCTAAAGCCAAACCATGCCAGGTTTGCAAATTGAAACGCTCCCTTTATGGTCTCCAGTAAGCCTCGAGACAATGGAACTATGAATTTAATACACAATTGCAGATTTTTGGGTTCAAACAATCATCTCATGATAATTGCTTATTTGTCAAGCAGTCCACTATTGGTTTCCTTGCTCTGATTGTTTATGTTGATGATGTGCTTATTACGGGTACAAATGAGGATGATAATATTGCGGCCAAACAATTCTTAGATTCTGATACCATAAAAGAGAAGATAATATTGGAAAATATCCTATTACACAATATACTCAATAGGATGTGCATATATACACGATTACATAGATTTACAACGGAAAGAAATGAATAGAAAAATCCCTAAAATCAAGCTAATGAAATATGCTATAAATTCAATTTAGACATGATTGAGATATCTCTAAACTGGATATGTAATGGGCACAAGATCTGTGATCTTTTGAATGGGATCCGGCTGGGATATGGAAATATTTCTAACATTAACTACAATCGGTGTTTCCATTTTCAATTCTTGTTGTGTCTTGTTTTGGGGTTGCTTCTTTATTTATCAATTTTACTCCTTAATTTAACTTTTTCTCAAATAGAATTTTATAGTGGTACTTTTATTAATATTGGGGAATCAAAAATGAATTTTGTCACTTGGAATAGATGACATGAGAGTATCCAAAATCACAATGTGAAATCAAATTTTAATTTCAGTTGGCATAAAACATTAAAAATAGAACAACAGAATAATTAAAAATCTGAAAGTCAGATAGTGTCAATACCAAAGTTTAGTCCAAGTGGTACAGGTGAAACCTTACTCGGTCATTGACATGGGTTTGAGCCATCTTTGAGAGTATAAGTGTGAATTGTAAAAAAGAAAAAAATGAAATAAATGTTCTACTAAACTATACAATTTTCACTTCGTTAAAGTGTACATGTAAGAAGCATGGATGAATCATTTTTCATAGATTTTTTTATTTCTTTTTCATTAGAAGGTTCATTCAAGATCGTAATCCAAACCACAATCCTAATGGTTTTGATTCAAGCCTAGTTCAAAGGAAAATAATTTTTTTATTTGGGAAGATGATTTTTTAATTATTTTTTTGTGTTAATATATTTTAAATTATTTTAAGAGGAACTCATTCACTATTTGAAAATTTTAGGACTTTAACTGCAATTATTTATTCATTTTTATATTATTTTTTCTTTCTATTTGCTTATTTAAAGAAATGATAAATTAGTTATTTTACAATGTTTTAATAGATAAAATAGATCATAATGACATTTTGTACAATGAAAATAAATGATAAAGATGTTTTGCATAATGAAAGCAAACAATAGAGACATTTCGCACCAATTACCTATATGTTGTTGATAGAAGTATGAACAATATCAAAATGACAATTCCTTTATTCAAAGGAAGGAGTGATCCAGAGACATACTTGGAGTGGGAAAAGAATATAGAGTTGATATTTGATTGTCACAACTACTCGGAGGAAAAGAAGGTAAATATTGAGTACTTGAATTTACCAATTATGCTATCATTTGGTGGGATCAAGTAGTAACATCTAGGAGGAGGAATAGTGAGAGACCTATTAATACATTGGAAGAATTGAAGGCTATCATGAGGAAGATGTTCGTGCCTAATCATTATTATAGGAAATTTCATCAAAATTTACAAAACCTCTACCAAAGTTCTAGGAAAGTGGAGGATTATCATAAAGAGATGGAGATTGCTATGATCAGAGCGAATGTTGAGGAGGATAGAAAGACCAACATGATCCGATTTTTGAATGGTTTGAATAAAGAGATAGCTTATGTGGTAGAGTTGCAATATTATGCGGAGTTGGAAGACATGCTACATGTAGCTATAAAGGTGGAAAGACAATTGAAGATAAAGGGAACATCTAGGTATTCATCGATTTTTTCGAGTTCTAACTCTTCTTCAAAATCAAAATGGGATAACAATAAAGATGATGTGGCTATTTAAAAAAGTAGGACCGATCTGTCGAAGGAAAGAGATGAAGTTGTTAACAAAGCTACACCCAAGGCAGATTCCCAACCCTGTAGGAATAGGGATATCAGATGTTTTAAGTGCTTATGAATGGGACACATTGGTTCTCAATGTCCCAACAAAGGGGCGGTGGTTTTGCGAGACAATGGAGAAGTGGTGAGTGAAAGTGAGGATGAATATGATGATATGTCAAAATTGGAAGATACTAGTGATGGTGAGAAAGTGTAGTATACAATGTGAGAGCTGTTGGTTATACGGCGAGCTCTTAGTACTCAAATCAAAGTGGATGACTTGGAGCAATAAATGGATAACATATTTTATACGAGATGCCACATCAACAATAATATATGTAGTATGATTATTGATGGGGTAGTTGTACCAATGTAGCCAGTACTACACTTGTTGAAAAATTGGGATTATCTATGCTAAGACATCATATGCCTTGCGAATTGCAATTGTTGAATGAATGTGTAGAGGTCAAGGTGAATAGGAGAGTGTTTGTGAGTTTCTCAATTGGGAGGTATCATGATGAAATGATATATGATGTAGTGCTGATGCATGCCGGACATATCTTGTTGGGAAGGACATGACAATATGATTGGAATGTAATTTATAATGGGTACAAAAATAGGTACAGTTTTACTAAAGATGAGAAATTTATTTCTCTTACTTTGTTGACACCACAACAAGTGTATGAAGATAAAATCAAATTAAAAAGTGATGAGGAAAAAAGATCGAGAGAAAAATGGAATGAGATTGATCTTTCACAACAAGAGAGCAAAAGAGAAAATAGTGAGGTGGCTAATTATGAGAAAAAAGAGTAGAGTCACAAGAGAGTAAAAAGAAAGTCTTATGAGATGAGAGAAAAGTCAAAAGTTAATTTCTTTGCAAAATAGAGTGAGTTGAAGGAGGGCGTAGTTGAGAACCAACATATGATCTTATTGGTTTATAAGGAATCGCTCCTCAATTTTGAGGAATCTAAAACACCCTTCCTTAGTTTGGCTACTTCTTTGTTACAGAAATTCAAAAAAATGTATTCTCGGAGGACATGCCTAGTGTGTTGACCTATGGTCAAATCTTATATTTTGATTATAACAAACAAACTATGTTTATCTCTAATTCTAATCTTCAAAATGTTACATGTAGCAAAACTTGAGACAAAACTATTGGATAAAATGTTGTCAATTAAGGAAGCTCAAGATCTAATTCTAATCTTCAAAATGTTACATGTAGCAAAACTTGAGACAAAACTATTGGACAAAATGTTGTCAATTAAGGAAGCTCAAGATAAAGATCGATCGAGCACTCATGAAGAAAAACTTTGCGCCATTTCAAAATCAAGCAACAAATCGAGCACTCGCGCCAAATTAATCGAAGACATTGGAACTAGATGTTTTAGCTCGCTTGTAAAGGTAAATCACTTTAATTCTTGGCAATAACACATTGAAAGCTCAAGTGATGAATTTCTTATACACAATAAAAATTCAAGTCATTAAAATGTTTGCACAAAAATTATTTTTTAAAGGTAAAATTTTCAACCTAATCTTGAATACTTTTTAATCCTCACTTACCTTGAAATATCTAGTAAAAATGTCATGTAAAATATTTACTTACTGCAAACAAAACCAAAATTGTGACCCAGAAAAATTCTGGTGATCCGGACGTTCGGTTCGCCGTAACGGTCGAATTTTCGACAGTTCGACAAGTCTCAAACGACTATTTTTTTGGAGTCGTCCGATTCTGAACTGGACATGTCCGGATGGATCATCTGGTTTGGCAGATAAGTTGGCTTTTTCAACTACTATAAATACCAACTCACCTACCATTTGTAAAAACGACTTTTGAGCATTCAATTGATATATTCCTTTGAGCTAACCTTGTATTAACTTCTCATATCATTTATTATCAAATTATTTTGCCATTGAAAAATCTTTGATCAAATTAATTCTTGAAAATCATTCCATAAATCAAAGATTTTCACACCTAACACTTGAGCTTCATTCATTGCATCTATTAAAGTCTTAGCCTACTTCTTTTCTTGTACTCAACTTTGGAATCATTATTTATTAAGAAGAGAAGATTTTATTTGTAAACTTACTTGAATTTTGGGTCGTGTTGAAGTACCGAAAAACGCAACGTTGTAAAAGGAACGGTGCTCCTTGATTGTAAGTCACCGAAAGCGTTGTAAGGGGTTGGATTGTACCACAAGTCAATCAACATAGTGAAATTGGCCTACCTCGTGTCGGAGAGCTTGGTAACGGAGGACGTAGATCATTGCATTGGATCGAATATCTATAATTATATCATTTGCACTCTCTATCCCTCTTCACTTATTGCTTTCATATTTGTGTTTGTTACTTAAATCAATCTATCTAGTTATTTCGTGTTTGATTTTAAGTTAATTCTTCGAAAAGGTTTTAAAAACCAATTCACCTCCTCTTGGTTAGCTAGTCTTAGGCTATCAATTGGTATCAGAGCAAGGTACTCATTTTTAAATTAAGATTTTACAATCTCGAGTAATGGCTAACCACAACAATCTTCAAAATCTCGAGGAGCATTATACAAATCGACCTCCCTTTTTTGATGACACTCATTATAATTATTGGAAAGCTATAATGATGATTTAGATCCAATCAATAGATTATAATATTTGAAAAGTAATTGAATATGATCCTTAGTGCCTACCAAGATTATTAAAATTGATGGAAGACCCGATCAATCTATTTCTAAACTTAGAGAAGAATATGATGAAAATGTTAAAAGAAAATTGTCCTTGAATGGTAGAGCTAGAAACCTACTTTAGTGTGCCTTAGATAGGAATGAATTTAACTGTATTAGTACATGTAACTCCGCATACGATTTATGACATACATTAGAAGTTACTCACGTTGGCACAAGTAAGGTAAAAGAACCAAGATTAATCTCTTAGTAAAAGAATTTGAAAATTTCTTCATGAAACAAGATGAACCTATTATTAACATGATTACTCGTTTCACCGATATAGTTAATGGCCTCAAAGGCTTTGATGGTAAACTTAGCCCATTGAGGATGTTGATAGAGAACACCAAAGATATCAACACGTTTCCCTTGGAGGAACTTTGATGACACACGAACTCAACAATGTCGAAATCAAATAGAAGACTAGGAAGAATCAAAAGAGCCTCTTAGACATCAAATTGCTCTCAAATCGGCAATTGAAGAAGGAACTATAAGTGAACACGTGAGTGATGAAAAGCTTGATGATCTTGTGCTTCTCGTCAAAAAATGGAGAGGTTTTCGAAATAATCGAAAGTTTCAAAAGAACGAAGAAAAGAGCGATAAAAGAAGCAATAAAATTATTTGATATAATTGCGACAAACCCGATCACAAGAGAATCGAATGCCTAAACAAAAAGAAATTTTTCAAGAAAAAGGTTTTTCAAACCACTTGGGATGAAAGCGATGAAGATGTTGATGACGGAAATAATAGTCAAGAAAAAATGGTCAACGTGTGCTTCAGGCAATCAACAACGAGGTAAACTCTATCGAAAAAGACTCATATGACTAATTATCNAAAAGTTGAAAATTTAACAAAAAATGTTTATAAATTCACCGAAGGGAAGAAAATTTTTAACTTAATACTCAGTAATCAAAAATATATTTTTGATAAAGGAGGTATTGGATATAAATCATTTTAAAAACAAAAATCTCTTAAGAATCTATTTATCAAAGCCTCAAATTCAATTTCCTCAAAAAATACTTGTCGCTTTTGTAATAAAAATGGACATGTGGCCTACAATTGTCTAACAAAAAAGAAACTATACTTTGAAAACAAGTTGAGTCAAGAATCCCTAAAACTAACTACTAAAGACCCAAACTTGTATGGGTACCAAGGAAAAAAATTTAATTATTTTTGTAGGTTGCTCCAAGGAGGACAACAAGCAAATGGTTTCTAGATAGCGGATATTCAAAACACATGACTGGAGATAAAACATTGCTATCAAATTTCAAAAGGAATGATGGAGGCCCTATGACCTTTGGGGACAACGCTAAAAGAAAAATCATTGGAATTGAAAATATTGGTAACCATCTCTCACCTTCCGTTGAAAATGTCCTATTGGTAGATAACTTCAAACATAATTTACTTAGCATTAGCCAATTATTTGACAAATGGTATCATATTAAATTTGATTATTCCAAATGTCTCATTAAGGATGCTACATCTAAAGAGGTATTGTTTGTAGAAAGTCGAAACAAAAATGTTTATATCATAAATATCGATTTTAAAAATAATGAAAAATATTTAGTGAGTCTAAATGAGGATACTTGGCTATGGCATAGGAGATTAGGGTATGTTAGCATGGAACTCCTTTCAAAAATCTCCAAAAATTACTTTGTCAAAGGTTTGCCAAATCTAAAATTTGAAAAAGATAAAATTTGTAATACTTGGCTATGGCATAGGAGATTAGGGTATGTTAGCATGGAACTCCTTTCAAAAATCTCCAAAAATTACTTTGTCAAAGGTTTGCCAAATCTAAAATTTGAAAAAGATAAAATTTGTAATACTTGGCTATGGCATAGGAGATTAGGGTATGTTAGCATGGAACTCCTTTCAAAAATCTCCAAAAATTACTTTGTCAAAGGTTTGCCAAATCTAAAATTTGAAAAAGATAAAATTTGTAATACTTGGCTATGGCATAGGAGATTAGGGTATGTTAGCATGGAACTCCTTTCAAAAATCTCCAAAAATTACTTTGTCAAAGGTTTGCCAAATCTAAAATTTGAAAAAGATAAAATTTGTAATACTTGGCTATGGCATAGGAGATTAGGGTATGTTAGCATGGAACTCCTTTCAAAAATCTTTGTCAAAGGTTTACCAAATCTAAAATTTGAAAAAGATAAAATTTGTGATGCTTGTCAATTTGGTAAAAAAGTAAAAAGTTCCTTTAAACCCAAAGTATATTCTTCAACTACAAAACTATTGCAACTTCTCCACATGGATCTTTTTGGACCTTCTAGAATTACTAGCTTGGACGGTAAACATTATACCTTTGTAATTGTTGACGATTTTTCTAGATTTACTTGGGTCATATTTTTTAATTTAAAAGAAGAAGCTCTAAAAGCTTTTCAGCATGTTTGTAAGAAATTTCAAAACGAAAAAGGTTATGCTATTACAACAATTAGAAGTGACCATGGTGGAGAATTCGACAATGTTGCCTTTGATAATTTTTGCAACGAAAATAGATATGAACATAATTTATTGGCTCATAGAACTTATCAACAAAATAGTATAGTATAAAGAAAGAATCGTATATTACAAGAAATGGCTAAAACCATGCTTAACGAGAATAGTTTACCAAAATACTTTTGGGCCAAGTCGTAAATACCACTTGTTACATTGTAAATAGAGTTTTAGTTATTCGTAAGAAAACTAAAACTCCTTACGAGTTTTGGAAAAATAGAATTTCCAATATTAGTTATTTTAAAATTTTCGGTTGCAAATGCTTTATTTTAAATACAAAAGATAACTTGGGAAAATTCAATTCAAAATCTGATCTTGGTATTTTTCTAGGATACTCATCGACTAGCAAATCTTATAAAGTTTTTAATAAAAGAATTCTAGTCGTTGAAGAATCCATACATGTCACATTTGATTAAACTAACTCACTTGGACGCGAGAAAGATATTGATGATAATGTACGGTTGGAAGCTCCATTCGAACAAATGAACATTCAAGGTTAAAACACGGAAGTGCCTAACAAAGAATAAACAAAGGAGCCCAATGCTCAAGAAAGTGAAGAAAAATCAACCGAGGTTCAAGATGATCTCCTGCTACCAAAGGAATTGAAGTTTGTATTATCTCATCCAAATGAATTACTAATAGGCTATCCATCTAAAGGTATTACCACTAGAACCTCTCTTAGAAATCATCTTGGTAGTTGTGCATTCATTTCACAAATTGAACCTATAAACTTTAAAGAAGTCGAGTTTGATGAATTTTGGATACTAGCAAAAAGAACTAAATCAATTTGAAATAATCATGTTTGAGATTTAGTTGCTAGACTAAATAATCAAACCGTAATCAGTATAAAATGGGTTTCTAGAAATAAACGGGATGAAAATGGGATAATTATGCGTAACAAAGTTAGATTGATGGCCCAAAATTACAATCAAGAAGAAGGCATCGATTATGAGGAAACATTTACACCAGTTGCTAGATTAGAATCCATTCGCATACTTCTTGCTTTTGCTTGTCATAAAAATTTTATTCTTTATCAAATGGATGTCAAAAGTGCATTTTTAAATGGTTTCATTCAAAAAGAAATTTTTGTTGAACAACCTCCCGATTTTAAAGATCATAAAAATCCGGACTACGTTTTCAAACTTCGTAAAGCTCTCCATGGTCTAAAACAAGCTCCTAGAGTTTGGTATGAACGATTGAACACGTTTCTTATTTCAAATAATTTTTCAATTGGAAAAATGGACATCGCTCTTTTTGTTAAAACACATAAAAATGACATGATCATTGTTCAAATTTATGTTGATGACATTATATTTGGTGCCACTAATATTCGTGTATATGAAGAATTCTCTAAGTGCGTGAGCATGGAATTTGAGATGAGTATGATGGGAGAACTTAAATTCTTCATCGGTCTCCAAATTAAGCAAACTTGTGGTGGAATCTATATTAATCAAAGTAAGTACATATTAGACATGTCTAAAAAGTTCGACATAGATAATTTGAAGCCTATGGATACCCCCATGAGCACATCTATAAAATTGGATAAGGACGAACAAGGTACGCCCGTTGATATAACAAAATATCGAGATATGATCGGATCCTTTCTTTACTTAATCGCTAGTAGACCCGATATTATGTTTAGTGTATGTCTATGTGCTAGATTTCAATCAAATCCTAAAGAATCACATCTTAATGCCATAAAACGAATCTTTCGATATCTAAGCGGCACTAGAACCTTAGGGCTTTAGTATCCCAAGGGCACTCACATTGATCTACTTTGCTATTCAGATGCCGATTGGGCCTGATGTACAATCGATCGAAAAAGCACTAACGAAACATGTCATTTTCTAAGCTTTGCACTTGTATCACGGTTTAGTAAGAAATAAAACTCCGTTGCACTATCTACTACTGAAACCGAATATATTTCGACCGCAAGTTGTTGTACACGAGTTCTATAGATTAAACAAACTCTTAGTGATTATTACTTATCCTTTGACCATACCCCATCATGTGTTATAACAATAGTGCTATTAACTTATCTAAAAATCTTATTTGCACTCTAGGACGAAACATATTGAGATTCAACATCACTTTCTTAGAGACCATGTTCAAAAATGTGATATTGTGCTAGAATTTATAAACGCAGAAAATCAATTAGCCGATATCTTCACAAAACCTCTAGCTCATGATCGATTCTCACATCTTAGAAGAGGTTTAAGCATAATTGATGAATTTGAAAGTACATGATTGAAACTACGTGCTCTTATATACTTCTTTTTTATTTAATCCATGTGCGTTCATAATTTTTTTAAAAAAAGGCATATGGATGAGGAATCGGATCGTCCGGACCAGCGTCCGGTTTGGCAAAAAAATGTTCTACCAAAGCGGACGTTCGTTGAGCTTGGATGACTTTCGGTTCAGAGTCTGGTTTGGCAGTCTGGGCGATTTTAAATCGCCCAAACTCTGAACCGCCGTCTGTTGAGCTTGGATGACTTTCGGTTAAGATCTGGACAATTTTGAATCGCGACTTACAGCCTCTTCCTCCTTCATTTCTTCATCTTTTTTCTCAATTTCTCTCCTTAAATCTCTTCTCCACAACTCAATTTATTACCTCAAACCATCAATTACACCTTTTTTTCCAAAACCCATCACTTTTACATCCAAATTTTTCAAAATTTTCACTCTTCATCTTCAATATCCACTTTTCCCACAAATTTAAAACCTTAGACTCTCCACACACACACACACCCCCCATCCCCTTCGATTTGAGGCACATACTAGGGTATTTGACCCCACCTTGGGTCCATCAACTCTACTATTTGAGGGTGATGATGAAGGTGACAATGATGACGTACAAGAAGCTCCTATCCCCTCTCACGACATTCCGGGGTCCAGCATCCTTTATTCATCGGGCATCGGTTTCACATTCACTGAGAATCAGTATAACGTGTTAAATGGCCACATTGACTCTCTTACATCCGCGGTTGATGGTCTCTGCAGAATGCTCCATCAGGTGCTCGCTCAACAAGGAGTCATCCAGCTCAACAGACGGCGATGTAGGCTCAGCAGGATGCCTTCTACGCCCACTTTTATGCCCAGTTTCCTCCAACACCTTCTCCAGAGTGCTAGTCTTAGTCTTAGTTTGATCTTACATTATCATGAATATTATCTTTATTTGCTTTACTATGAAAATTTTCTCCAATTTCGTTTCATGTTAACATTTGCTACATGTTGAATATTTTCATTATGAATTTTCTTTGTCTTGTTCCTATTCTCTTCAAGGTTCCTTTGTCTTATGTTTTGCTTATGTATGCTTCTCTATGTTATATTCTTTTTGCTTATGCCAAAAGGGGGAAAACATATGAACGATGATTTGCATATGATTATTATGCTTAACGTGAATAAGAAAAGGGGAATTCTTGATCTATAAAATATAGGGGGAAGAACATTGCAAGTGTATAAATCAAATGAGATATTCCTTTTATTACAAATCATCTATTGTTTGTCATAATAAAAAAGGGAGAAATTGTTGACCTATGATCAAATCTTATGCTTTGATTATAACAAACAAAATATGTTTATCTCTAATTCTAATCTTCAAAATGTTACACATTGCCAAAACTTGAGATAAAACTATTGGACGAAAAGTTTTCGATCAAGGAAGCTCAAAATAAGGATCGATCGAGCACTCATGAAGAAAAACTTTGCGCCACTTCAAAATCAAGCACTCGTGCCAAATTAATCGAAGACATTGTAACTAGATGTTTTTAACTCGTTTGTAAAGGTAAAATACTTTAATTCTTGGCAATGACACATTGAAAGCTCAAGTGATGAATTTCTTATACACGATAAAAATTCACATCATTAAAATGTTTGCACAAAAATTATTTTTCAAATGTAAGATTTTCAACCTAATCTTGAATACTTTTTAATCCTCACTTACCTTGAAATATATAATAAAAATGTCATGCAAAATATTTACTAACTGCAAACAAAACCAAAATTGTGACCAGAAAAATTCTGGTCATCCAAAGATCTGGATGGCGAACTGGACGTTCGGTTCGCCAGCAACGGTCAAATTTTCGACCGTTCTGAAAAGTCTCAAACGGCTATTTTTTTGGAGTCATCTGGTTTGGCAGAGAGGTTGGCTTTTTCAACTGCTATAAATACCAACTCACCTACCATTTGTAAAAACAATTTTTGAGCACTCAATTGATATATTCCTTTGAGCTAACCTTGTATTAACTTCTCATATTATTTATTATCAAATCATTTTGCCATTAAATGTTTTTTGATCAAATTAATTCTTGAAAATCATTCCATACATCAAAGATTTTCACACCTAACACTTGAGCTTTATTCATTGCTATCTAATAAAGTATTAGCCTACTTCTCTTTTTGTACTCAACTTTGGAATCATCATTTATTAAGAAGAGAAGATTTCATTTGTAAACTTACTTGAATTGTGGGTCCTGTTGAGGTCCCGAAAAACTCAACGTTGTAAAAGGAACGGTGCTCGTTGATTGTAAGTCACCGAAAGCGTTATAAGGGGTTAGATTGCATCACAAGTCAATCAACATAGTGAAATTTGCCTTTCTTGTGACGGAGAGCTTGGTAACAGAGGATATAGATCATTGTGTTGGATTGAACCTCCATAATTATATCATTTTCACTTATTGCTTTCATATTTGTATTTGTTATTTAAATCAATCTATCTAGTTATTACGTGTTTGATTTTAAGTTAATTTTTCGAAAAAATTTTAAAAACCAATTCACCCTCCTCTTTGTTAGTTAGTCTTGGGCTATCAATTGGGACTACTACCCATTTGAGGCATTAAAAATCAAAATTGTTTTGTACCTGGAGCATCATTCCAAATAGGCCGATTTATTGGAGTAATCCCGAAGAGACTAAGGAACTTCAAAGGCAAGTGGAAGAATTGATGAACAAAGGGTATATAAGAGAGAGTATGAGTCCATGTGCCGTGCCAATACTACTTGTGCCCAAGAAATATGGAATTTGGAGCATGTGTGTCGACTACAGGGTCATCAACAATATAACGGTAAAGTATCGTCATCATATTTTTAGGTTGAGTGATATGTTAAATGAATTACATAAATCATGCATATTTAGTAAAATTGATCTTAAAAATGGTTATTATCAGATTAGGATGAGGGAATGAGATGAATAAAAAACCAATTTTAAAACTAAATATGGGTTGTATGAGTGGTTAGTTATGTCATTTGGATTTACTAATGCACCTAACACATTTATAAGATTAATGAATCATATTTTACGAGCATTCATAGGTAAATTTGTAGTAGTTTACTTTGATGACATCTTGGTATTTAGTAAGGATCTAACTGAACATATATGACTTAAGATGTGTATGATGACATTTTGATATATAGTAAGGATCTAAATGAACATATAAGGCATTTAAGATGTGTGATTGTGGTCTTGAGGTAATAAAAACTTTATGCTAACTTTAAAAAGTACACATTTTGCATGAAAAAATTATTTTTGTTGGTTATGTCGTTAATGCAAAGGATATTGAAGTGAATGAGGAGAAAATCAAGGCCATCAAAGAATGGCCGATACCTAAAAACATAATTAAGGCAAGAAGCTTTCATAGGTTAGCTAATTTTTATTGGCGTTCTGTTAAAATTTTTAGCACATTTGCCACACCACTCATGGAGATTGTAAAGAAAAGTATAGGATTCCATTTGGGCGTCGAACAAGCACATGCTTTTAACACTATTAAGGATAGGTTGTGCACCGCATCGATGTTATCATTACCTAACTTTGAAAATACTTTTGAGATTAAATGTGATATCTCAGATATAGGTATTGGAGCTATTTTGATGCAGGATAAAAGACCAATTGCCTACTTCAATGAAAAGCTAAGTAGAATAACTTTCAACTATCCTACATATGACAAGGAGATGTATGCATTCATTCGAGTTTTGGAAACATTAAAACATTACCTATATCCAAAGGAGTTCGTGATTCACACCGACCATGAGTCCTTGAAGCATTTAAGAGGTACGTACTTCTAACTTCTTTAGGTGCGAAATTAGTAGGATTTGAATATGTTAAGGACATGTTTGCTAATGATTCAGATTTTTCTAATATATACGAATCATGTGATAATGGTGCCATTGATAGATTTTTTAGGCACGATGAACATTTATTTCAAGAAAATAAGTTATGTGTTCCTAAATGTTCAATGAGAGAATAATTAGTACGTGATGTACATAGTGGATGGCTAATGGGTCAGTTTGGAGTTAAGAAGATCTTAGAGATGCTATGTGAACATTTTTATTGGCATATAAGATGAAAGTTGATGTTGATCAGGTTTGTAGTAGATGCATCACTTGTAAAAAGGCAAAATCTAAATTTTTACCTCAGGGTTTATATTCGTCATTACCTGTTCCTAGTGAACCTTGGGTTGATGTGTCTATGGATTTTGTGTCAGGATTACCAAGGACTAAGAAATGAGGAGATTTTATATTTGTCGTGGTAAATAGATTTAGTAAGATGTCACATTTTATTCCATGTCATAAAACTGATGACACCAACAATATTGAGGACTTATTCTTTATAGAAGTAGTGCGTTTACATGGGATTCATAGAAGCATTTGATTAGATAGGGATGTTAAATTCCTTAATCACTTTTGAAGGATTTTGTGGAATAAGTTGGAAATCAAGCTATTATTTTTTACTACTTGTCACCCACAAACGGCTTGGCAAACTGAGATTATTAATAGGACTATAATACAACTATTGTGCACTATAATCAATGAGAACTTGAAAAATTGGGAGGATTGTTTGCCATTAGGGGATGTCCAATGGGTCGGGTTTGGCCCAAAACCGACCTAACCCTATATATTCGGTTTTGAGCTCTTTCACAAACTGACCCGACCCGGATCTACCCTAAATCGACCCCACCCGAATCGGGTCGGGTCCAAATCTACCTCTGCCAAAACCAATTAATAAAACATTAATGCCACACACATTTTGGGAAAGTTGAAGAAAAACCCTAGAGAATTGGGGACTTACAATTTCATCAGGACTCAGGATACCAAATTAGACGACTTGGACCTTGGCCACCTCTGCCGGCGAATAAGGGAAACATATATCCATATTAACAGAATATTTAGAATTACATTCTTGAATCCAATCAAAATACTAAAAAGAGTTGCAGCAAAAGTGTCGACCAAAGGAAATGACAATCGAGAATTATGAAGTCCATTTTCAAACTGATATTAAACGTGCTTGTACAAACTCCCACCTGTCGCTTCCAAGCCTTAGATTCAAAAATTTCAGCAAACTCTAGGGTTCTTCAAGAAATGTTGCAAGTTGGGGTGGGCAGCAGTCAAAAAAAAAGAGAAGACTAAATAAATCCTTATGCAACATTCTAGGATTTGGAAACAATCTTCTTGTATTCCACGTCATTTAATTTCTTCTTATCCATTTTCTTAATTTTCTGAAAGCAGCCACTGCAAAGAAGAGGAAGAAGTGAGAACGAGAAAGATGGCCTCTTTTAACGAGTTGTTTGTTACATGGGTAGTTTTGAAATGGGCGGGCGCGTTGGGTCGGTTTGTGAGGCTGAACTGACCCGACCCACAATTATTTTAAATTTATTTTATTCGACCCGATCCGAATTTCTCCCTAAACCGACCTGACTCGACCCTTTTCGGGTTAGGCCAGGTCGATTTTTGGGGCTGTGGTTTTCAAGCCCAGTCTTACTTGCCATTCATAGAATTTGTATATAATAGGGTTACGCATTCTACTACTTCTCATACTCCATTTGAAATTGTTTATAATTTTAATCCACTAACACATTTGGATTTTCCTTTACCTGTTGATACAAGATGTAGTGTAGATGGAAAAAAGAAGGTCGAGTTCGTAAGGTCCTTCCATGAGAAGGTATTGTGCCATTGAAGAGATTTAAAATTTCAAGATTCATCTTTATCTTCTCAATTTATAAAAAATCCGGGTTATATCTTTTCACTTAAATATGATTTCTTGTAATTTCAATATATTAGACTAAATTTATACGTTGTTAGGATGAGATGAACCCTTGTTATGATATTTTTAGTTTTTAATTAATTATTTTGACTTTAATTTGATTTGATTTGTGGATGTTTGTTATCGTTTTTTCAATTGCTTGACCACCAATTAAATTGTTAATAGATTTTATTGTTATCGAAAGAG
>CAIGRB010118367.1:0-14179 GCA_903798255.1 Fraxinus quadrangulata
TTGTTATACTAGAAATGAATTAATAAGGGGGATTCTATATCTTAGCAATATTTTTACATATTTGAAATCAAACTAGTTAAATTGTTTTCTGATTTAATCGATAGTTTAGATATTAGCATAGAAAACTCAATCCTATTTTATATTCGATTAAGGCTACTATTAATTATAACTCGATCGAATACGTAGTCCTCGTGGATTTGACATTCTACACACTACTACTATATTACTTGATCACGATCCCGTTCACTTGCGGGTTTTCAAATGGGCATAATTTGTTTTTTCACACTATAAAATTGTATAGAATAGCCTAATATTTATAGGGAACATGTAAGAGATGTCCAACCCTTCTAGTAGAGAAAAACGAGAAAAATCGAAACAGGAAAAGTGGCGCCCGTGTGTGTGTGTGTGTGTATATATTTATGTTCTCAAATTGTTTTCTCAATTCCGAATTCTTTTAAGTCGAATACCAATTTTCAACTCCCAGTGTGCTAAATAGAACTTCAACTTGACATAGGACTCCAATAGCATTTCAAACTGAATTTTCCTTGATGTGCACTTTAATTAGAATTCTTCAGTATTTCAAACAAGAAATTCAGGTCACAACCAAATTTTAACATACACAAGGAGTTAGTAGTCACGAGAATAGTAGTCATGCTAGAGGTGAATTCAGGGAAAGAAATAGATAGCCTAAGATTGACTTGTCACCGTTTGGGGCAGATGGTTCTAGGGAGTGGTTAAGGGAAGCTAGGAAGTACTTCCAACTTCATCAGGTCCTTGAAGAAATGAAAGTGGGGATTGTAGAGGTTTTTAAAAGAGAAGGTAGACATATGGTTTGATAGCTTCATTCCAAGCCATCCTAATGCAGATTGGGGCTTGTTCTCCAGGGAGATCTCTATAGGAGGTTTTCAGAATCCACTGGGGAGGAGGTAATTGAATCATTTAGCAAGATTACCAATTGGGCTCAATGTTTGAATACCGGAGAGGTTTTAAGACCTGAAATCCCAAATTATACTAGCATTGCCTCATGTTCCACAGTCATACTACATCTTCGTATTTACAAGTGAGTTAAAAGGAGAGATAAGATCCATAGTCAGAATGATGAAACCTGATACATTATCCAAGGCTTTGAAATAGCTGTCTTATGGAATCAACCACATAGCCATTAACAGATTCCAAAAATCCAAGAACTTCTCACCGAACCATAGCAAATAGAAACCCCACCTTTGAAAACCTCCTGATTAAACTCAGTCAAATGAACCATGGCCCAAACTGAATAATTAACCAAAAAATTACAATACCATCACACGCACTAACTTTCAAACCCAAAAAAGAAAATAATAATAAATAAATAAAAATAAAATAAGAAAAATCTAAGGCTTTGTTACAAATGTGATGAGAAATATACCAAAGGATATGTTTGTAAAAATAGATCCCTAAATTTTATATTGGTAGATGAGGATGAGGAAAATGGGCCAAAGGAAGGCAGAGAATCTGAATCAGAAGTGAAACCAAAGAGGGATGAGATAATGGAGATTTCTATTATTGCTTTGGCTGGAGTTTAAAGCATAAGACCATAAGGGTCCCTGAGATGATCAGGGAGAGGAAGATCTCCATCTTGATAGATAGTGAGAGTACTCACAGTTTTATAGATGAGAGACTAGTTAGAGAACTGAACTATGCACCAATGAAACCCAGACTATGACAGTCAAGAGTGACCAATGTTGACAAATTAGAGAGTAAAACTGTATGTCGACCACTAATATGGAGGTACATGATTGGGAATTCCAATACAAACTAATGACTCTTAAACATGGGGGCAGTGACATGGTGTTAAGAGTGAAATGGATGAGTCAATTTAGTCCAATAATATTTGACTGTGTGCAAGGGTATGTCATTTTCAAATACAACCAGGACAAACTAAAATTGTGGATTAAAACACCAAAACATCAAGCCAGGATGATAGAGGTGAAGGAGATGGAAAAGTTGTTTAAAAGACACTCTTATGGTGTTGTTGGGCAGCTATACACCACCAGTTAAGATGAAAGGAGAAAATCCCTAAACATATACTAACTATTGTTAATCAGTTTCCAGAAGTGTTTGAAGAACCAAAAGGTCTGCCTCCTCCTAGGTCACATGACATTCTACTAAAAGAAGTAGCTCTACCTTTAGAATAAGGCCATATAGATGCCCTTCATCCATAAGACAGGAATAGAAAAGTTAGTTAAGGAAATGCTGAATAGCTGAATCATACAATCCAATAACAGTCCATTTGCCTTCCAGATCTTGATCATATCATCTACATAGTCTATTAGGGCAGTCAATTTGCCGTGCCTGTGTTTCAGGAACAAAGTATGATCAGAGTTACTTTCCTGGAACCCATACTTTCTCATCGCTGTATTGAACCTTCCAAACCAAGCTCGAGGCGATTGTTTCAATCCGTATACAGTTCTTTGCAATTTGCAAACAATATTGCCCTTTGCGTTAGCTACATATCCTGGTGGAATGTTCATAAATATCTCTTCTTCTAAATCACCATGCAAAAAGACATTTTTCACATCAAATTGATGTAAAGGCCAATCAAGATTTGCTACAAGTGACAATAGTACTCTTACTGTATTTAGCTTGGCTACTGGTAAGAAAGTCTCCTGATAGTCAACTCCATATGTCTGTGTGAATCCCTATGCCACAAGTCTAGCTTTGTAACGCTCAACTGTTCCATCGGCCTTGTATTTGATTGAAAACACCCACTTGCACCCCACTGTTTTCTGTCCTTTAGGTAGCGTGGTCAGGACCCCAGTCTCATTTTTCAACAGCGCATCCATCTCTTCCTTCATAGCCTGGACCTACCTTGGGTCTTTCATTGCTTCTTCAACACTTGTAGGAATTTGATGTGAGGAAATTTCGTCCACGAAAGCCTTGAGGGTTTCAGGAAGTTTCTTTGTGGATACGTAGTTGGCAATTTGGTATTTGAACCTTTGTCGGGAGTATATCTATTCGGTGGCTTACCTCGATTGTGCCTGTAAGGTAAGTCATAACCAACTGGAGTGTTATTAGCCACCAAAGGTGTACTTGGAGAGTTCAAGGAACTTACCATAGGAGTATTCTCAGGAGATGGGTGGATAATATGGAGTGAGGAGGGGGTACTACTGCTTCAGAGGTCTGCTACTTCCTACTAGTCTTTGATGGTGGAACACTAGATTTTGTATCACTTGTAGGTTCTGAAACAACAGGCTCATTGAAAGTAGGTTCTGTATCAAGTACAGAAACAACAGGCTCATTAAATCAAGGCCAGTCATACCGTAGCCAATTTGACTCTTCACCCTGAGACTCCCCCTGAAGAGCAGAAGTGGATGAGGTAGAGTAAAAAAATTCCAATTCCAAGAAAGTCACATCCATCGTTACATATGTATGACGGTTAGTTGGATCATAACATCAATATCCTTTTTGATGCAGGCCATATCCCAAAAACATACATCGAACTGCACAGGGATCAAGTTTGTACGCAACGCCATTTTGCTGCGGGGTATGAGGACATGTAGTTTCATGAATCAAGCCATGGTGATTGAAATAATTTTTGAATTCACGATTCACATATTCTCCACTGTTATCAGATCGAAGTACGCAAATTGTGGCAGAGAACTGGGTTTTAACCATCTTATGGAATGAGCGAAAGATAGAGAAAACTTCGTCTTGAGGTTTTGTGTGGATTATAGGCAACTAAACAACCTAACAATCAAGGATAATTTTCCCATGCCACTCATTGATGAATTACTAGATGAACTCAATGAATTCCTCATTGATCTCAGGGTCAGATCAGAGTTACTTAGTAGGATGTCCACAAAATTGCATTTAAAACACACCAATGTTTGTGTGAATCTAAGGTGATGTCCTTTGGCCTCAATAATGCACCTGCTGCCTTTCAATGCCTCATTAATGAAGTGTTCAAGGACCTATTAACGAGCTATGTACTTTTTTAATTTTATGAGATATCAGTATACAGTCCTGAATTATCAACACATTACCATCATCTTAACATTGTTTTGGAGATATTACAGAAGCACCAATTGTATACTTAATGGTCCAAGTGCAACTACAGGTTGAGTACTTAGGCTTTATAATCAGTCGAAGAGGAGTTTTAACTCACCCAAGCAAAGTTGAAGCAATGGAACTCTGGCCTAAACCCAGGAATATCAAACAGCTGACTGGTATTACAGGAAATTTGTTAGAAACTATGAAGTCATAGCCAAGCCTTTATCTGACATTCTTAAAAAGGACAACTTTCAGTAGACAGGAACAACGGATTCAACTTTCAGTAGGCAATGAGTTCAACTCAAGTGTTAGCCTTAACGAACTTTAAAAAAATCCTTCATCATTAAAACTGTTGGTTTTAGGGTTCCAATATATATCAATATTTTCATTACAAGGCAGAAATATATATAGATACATAGCTTGGCTGTACATGGTATATAGGAATTACTTGGTATCCTTCCTAATCTAAAAATGGGAATCTATAACTAAGGGATTCTCGTGCATAATATCCTCCCGTAATATTCAAAATTTTCTCCATTAATTACTCAAGGAACAGCTCACTTCAACAAAAACATGCTTGTCAAAAAGGAATAGTTGTGTTGATGCAAGACAAGAGACCCTTAGTATATCTAAGCAAAGCTATTGGGGCTAGAAACATGGGAATGTCCATTTACGAGAAGGAATTGTTAGCCTTAATCTCAGCAGTTAGCAAATGGAGACACCACTCAGAAGGCCATCACTTCATCATTAAAACTGATCACCAATCCCTCAAGTACTTGTTTGAACCAGAGAATTACCACACCCTTCCAACAAAGATGGCTCCCCAAATTGTTGGGACTTAGCTATGAAATTGAGTATAAAAGGGGTGCTGATAATATAGTGGCGATGCACTTTTCTTCATCACCATGTTTATTACAAGCAACCACCTCTTCCTCAATAGAGTCCTTAGTGGGTGTCTTTGGAAAAGGCTGCTTAGGGATATAACAAATTTTTCCATACCTGGAAACAATTTTCAGATTGTGGTGCCAATTGAGAAAATTTGGCCTGATTAATTTTTTGGCATCCAATATGCCTCTCAACTCGTATAGTTGC
Source organism: Fraxinus quadrangulata (assembly GCA_903798255.1). Classification (NCBI taxonomy): domain Eukaryota; kingdom Viridiplantae; phylum Streptophyta; class Magnoliopsida; order Lamiales; family Oleaceae; genus Fraxinus; species Fraxinus quadrangulata. Next base: position 5,122 of record CAIGRB010118367.1, read on the forward strand.
TCAAGATTCAAAAACCTAAATGACGAATAATAAAAGAATTAATATGTATATAAAAAATACATAAATTAATTTAACATGATTTTTTATTAAATTAATTATGCTTGCACTGTTTAACTTAACTTCATGATCCACTCATATAAATTTGTGGAATACTTACTTGATTTTCAATGGGCTAGGATCCGATTTGTAGTATTAAGATATTGAGTGTACTCAACAAACCTTAATGAAATATTTCGATAGATACTATTATCAATTGTATCTAGATCATTAAACTGACAACTATTTATCTTCACACTTTGTATGCGTTAGCTTAATATTCCTTTAATATTTAGCACATTTGGTGTATTCAATAAAAGATAATTTTTTGTTAAGTCAAACCCATCATTTAGAAAATATCTAATATTTCATAACGTCAAACATATCCTTAATGGACCAGACTTAAGTCTACTTAGCAAATTAAGATCGATAAAAGACTCATTTTTTCACTATAACGATGGAAGACGAATTATGAACCGGACATCGTATTTTATTGAGGAATTAAACATGCATAGATCTCATCATAAGTACTATAAATATTCTATCATATGTCTAACATGCAAATAAATTTACATATAATATTGTGGGCGATGAACTTTTATTATCTAGTCTTCTCGAGCCAAAATGAAGACTAGTTGACTAGTTTCTAGGGAACAAAGCATTAAATCATACAATGATTCATCTCTATAGTCTCCATCTCTTCTTACATCTTTAATTAGTTTATCTACAACTTGTATCGTATAATAGTTGATACGTAAGCCTAAACAATTGTACGTTAAGGCCCATAATAATCATAACAGACTCGCAAATCCAAAATTAATAAAGAGCTTGCATGCCCAAAATAACAAGAATTAAAAACCAACAATTCAACACATTCACATAATCGAGTCATAATCATCCACTAAAATACATTCATTACGTAAATGCATTCCTATATAATATCTAAATTATATATAAACATATTTTTAATCTTTAGAAATGAAAGTCATCTAAATTAACTTAGTTAAATGAATTGAAATAATTAAATAAATTTATTTAGCGAGTTTATTTCATTAAAATCTGATTTTAATTAAATATCGAATTAGAGTCCAACTTTAATTTCACAATATAAGGATGTATTTTTTTTAATTAAAATCAAATTTAATTAAATGTTAAGTTAGAGTCCAACTTTGATCCCAAAATTATAGAACAGATTTTATTGAGGAATTTAAAATCAAATTTTAATTAAATACCAAATTTGAGTCAAACTTTAATTCCAAAATTATATGGCGATTTATTTAATTAAAATAAAATTTCAATTAAATACAAAATTAGAATCAAACTCTAATTCTAAAATTTTTGAACAACTTGAATTAATATTTTAACTTAGAATAAAACTCCTAAATAAAATAAAATTCAATTAAGGGTAAGTTTTAAATTTTAGTTAAAATCCAATTTCTGATCAAAATTGAATTTAAGGCAAACTCTTTTGAAATTCAAATTTAAATACTTTTTAAATGAATATTCAAAACCCTTTTTGAAATTGCATTCTAACCTTTACTTTAGAATTATAATCAGGCCCCCAATTTCTTAAATTACAACTAGGTCCTTATTTCAAAATTTGCACTATAACCCCTAATCTAAATTGCAAGCAGAGGCCTAAAATTTCATAAATTGCAAAGTAGGCCCTCATCCCCAAATCACCCAAACCTCAAAACCAAACTAGCGTTGACCCTCTACAACACTAATGACATTCAATGTCATGTCTGGGAGTTGTGGTACGCCACAAGGAGCGCACTGTCAAAGCACAACATCGAGCGCTGTCACGGGTTATTACAACATCGAATGCTATTGCACAGCTTCACTCAACAAAGCACCTAAGGCAACAATGGTGACAAACAGGGGGTGCGCGCTGTCGCCACATTGGCGGCGACAGTCACCACTGACCCCTTTCATTGTCCAAATATATTTTTCTTCCAAACATTTATTTTCAAACCGGATTTTAGAATATGAAAATAATTTTTTTTAAAGCTAGAAATGAGAAAATAATAATAATCAACTACTGATTGTTCCAAGAATCAAAAAACACTTCTAACAAATACAAAGTCGACTCAAATACAACTGTTGGGAATTTACTTATATATGCGCAACAAAATTTAAAATAATTTCAATTTCTTTCAAACATCTTCTTTTAGTTTAGATAGAAACAGTAATTAGAATTATACATTTAATAAATTCTTTAAACTCCTTTGAGAATCTTGATTACAAACAATTACTATATTTGCAAGCCTTTGTGAATCATGATCTTTTCACACCATATTTATTCAATTATTTAATCTCTAATAATTCCAACACGAGAACAAGAATGAGAGATTATAGTTTCCCTTTTTTGTACTAGCAAGATTGTGATATTGTGAGATATGTGCCAAGTTGTAATTACAATCTCAATTGCTATTGTGAGAACTTATGAAAAATCTAAACCTTAACTGTTTATTAATAGATATTTAAGTGGGCTTGACCCACCCCACTAAACAAAGTCGGCGTAACATTAAATTAATCTAATTATTTAAATATGGCCCATAAGTTAATTTATTTAAACAATTAACTTAAGCCCCATTAATAAATAATCCAATTAATTATTTCTAAAGAGGTCCAATATTTATCAATTAATTGATTCATAATTTGTTCTTCTAGTTCTTCTTTTGTGTATGACACATTAGGTTCCCAATCAAAATGTTGGACAATGTGATTTATTCATTTGATTTAATCAAAATACGATAAATCAAAATTTCATTTAATTGATTATTAGTTCATTTAGATTAATTAATTCACATTCTTCGTCCTAAATTGACACCAGCAATGTATCAAGGTAACACATGTGGCGAGAAATGTCATGTGATGTGACAAAATCAAATTTGTTTGTATACTTGAAACTATAATCTTTTCGTCAACATGATGTGATCAATTACTATATATGGAAGTGTGTCTATCTTGATTATCGATCATATTTTTAATCCCACTCTTAAGTGGACAATAATCGAAACTCTTTTCAATTTACATACTTATCTTGGTCAATAATTTCTTTATCAACTTATTGGAATGGAGCGTAGATCATAATCTCTTATTATCTAAGAGTGACAAATCATCTATTAATCATTCAAAATCTTTATATAATTCTTGACATACCTAAACGAATCCTTATTAGCGACTCTTGTAGAGCAATATCTAACATTATTAAAGTATGATTGTTCTCATGTAAGGTACTATGATGATCTCAAGACGAAAGACGAAATTTACTACAAAATGTTAGAGATTAACCAATGATGCTCAGATAGTTATCCTTGTGGAATCTCTCCATCAAGTCTCCAATGTTTTGTTTTCTTAGAAAAACATACATACGTCTATTTAAATGTCATCATATTTTAACTTGTGAGATCAACTACTCACTTCATAAGTAAGAAATGCTACAAATGTTGGTCTAACGAATATTCGTATTTCGTTATAAATAATTTAAGATTCATTCATACATAATTTGTTTCTCATAATCAAAATTCCTTGTGATTAATATGCTGCCAAAACTTAAACCTACAGACTCTATTAATTTAATTTGTGAGAATGATAATTCAATTAAATAATATATCTGCCATAAATAATAATGCATTAATCATATAAAATTAACATTCAAAATCGATTAGACCTAGAACATAACACTTACATATATACAATTGAAAGTTCAAACTTTCTTTCCTGATTCATGGGAAGCTAGATGAATGAAATAAAGCAAACTGAATTATTAAAATTAAGGAAACATGCTCATTTCCATTAACACACTATCAATCTTTCCTCTTATTTGGTACCTAATACTCTCCGCCTTTCTAATTTAGTAACATTTCTCCACTTTTATGTAAACAAAAATAAATGAAGTCATAGATTAAGCATATTACTAGTTCTTTTCGCATTCTGCACATGCATAAAAACAAATTCTTAGAGCCCAAACTTTTCTTCTCTTCTTTAATAATTGTTCCTTGTGCACTTAAATTTACCATTTTCCCTTCCAAAACTTTGAATTTAACCTACTAACTAAAAACCCTTGAAAATCTATCCCTATTCTCAAAAGCATACTTTACTTACCTCTTGAAATTATAGAAAAGATGAAGAAGAAATTTAAAGCCTAGGTTTGAATCAACTTCTTCTTTTCACCTTAATTGGCAAGTTCTTCTTCTTTCCTTTTTTATTTGTTTATTTATTTTTAAATTTTTTTCTTTCTTTCTTATGTTCTCTCTTCCCTAATTTCATTCTCCCTCTATTGGTGCTTTACGACGATACCCCAAATTGCTAATGAGAAATGCTATACAATGTTAGATACACATGATTCATTCTTTCCATAATGATAAGAACATTGGACAAATATTCATTGATTATAGTTAAATGATATAAAACAACTAATAAAAGAAAATAATAAATACAAAGATCAAATACGATAATACCTTATATAACTATTTGTAAATTATCCAATGCTTGTACCTCATCCAAATATTGATGAATCACTATATGTATACAACTAATTGTTAGTAAAAATCACCGTATAAACCATATTTGCACAACAAATTCCTAAAGAAATCAAGAATCCGATAACTATTAGGAAATGTAGACTCTGAACCAATTGTGAATATTTGAATAACTAAAACATTTGCTATAATTGAGTGATTTAACCAAAAAAATTGAAGACGTAAATAAAAAAAAATAGTTTCCATTAAAAATTTAAGGGAGCTTGAAACAAATTATAACAAAACAACACAGCTACTAATAAAATATGACAAACGATTAACAAAAAAAATATATATTTTTTTTGGATAAACTGACTTGAACATTTACCTGAAATTCGAGAAAAAGATTATTAGAATGAAAAGAAATATGTGAGTTTGACTTAAAATCTAGATTTAATTGTTTACTCAATTGTAATGGTGGTCGATGAATATTGTTCAGTAGGAGTTTTTTAACAGTTTACCCAATTTAAGAGTTTTATATTTACAATTGTGATGACTGATAGATATTTGGATATGATTTATTTAATTAATTAATTAGGATGGATAATTTTCTATTTAGGTATTACGTTTAACCTAGATATGTTTTTTAACCTGAGATGTGTTTAGTTTTAATGGGTTGGATAAAATTTTAATTAATTTATTTAATTTTTTTTTGTAAACCGTTTGATAGTTTGAAACGGATTGCAAAGATTAAAACTTAAAACAAACAAATTCGAAGTGTTTAGGTTCAGTTTATAATCAAAACATTGATAGATCTACATGGATCGAAACTAACAATTTTAAAAAAGCGAATTCGGTCCGATTTTATGGTTTGACGATTTCGTTGTTTAGCCCTAATATCTACTTTCTACCTACTACTAACCCTATTATTCATATAAATACCAAATAACACCACTAACTTAATTTAATTTCCTTTTTTGATACTTTGACTAAATAGAGTGAATTGTAGTAATCTTACATATTCAAAGAGTTTGGTCCTCGAAAAATTCAATTGATTAGACTCTAGAAAGAAGAGGATACTGAATACACATCTAATCCTTTATCTCCTATCATGGATTGCTTCTTAGGACTTAAACTAGTGGTCTCACCTTGCTTTGCCAAACTTGTTCTTTTTTTTGTTTTGTTTTGTTTTTTTTTTTTGTGTTATACTTCTCCGATTACTCTCAATTAGTCAAACTTTCCATTCAACTGGTTGAGATTCTAATAAATGAGACAATCTCGAATATACTTGTGAAATAAAGAAACTGTAGAGCCAAAACACAGTGGAAGCAAAAAATCACAAACACGAAGAACACCCAAAGTTCATTAACACAAAGAGATCGATTATCACATAGGACTCAGAACAAACATTGTACTCTTCTGTACAAAAGAAACGGCCACAAAGACCCAAAATCCTAAAAAATCGAACAAAATGGCTACTCAATGGAAAATAAGATCAAAAAACTGATCTAACAACTCAATACCCTCAACTGAAGACTCACTAAGAATCAAATCACAAAGACTCATTAACAAAATTAGAAGTTTTAATCAATACACAAAGAAACAAAAGAGGGACTAAAGAGACAAAGCACACAGAGAACCCAGAAACTTCGTACAAAGAAAGCAGAATGAATAATGTGAATAAAGCGGTTGTTCAAGCCCCTTAGATACACAAATTCAGCACCGTAAATTCAGTTGAAGATCAACGGTCTAGAGCATAACACGTGTCCATCTTATTGGGTCAGATATTAGGCCAATTTCATTGTGGTATCAGGCAATGGCCAGACTTAAACTAGCAATGGGCTAGGTCCAATTTCATCATAGTCCAGTAAACTGAATGCAACTTATATAATTGGCATCACAGCCCATCAAATCTCCCTCTTGATGTCAATGATATAAGCAAATCAAAACACTTCAGTTTCTCCATCATAAGCACCAAGAGGAACAGTCCCGCAAAAACACAAAATCACCTGTATCAATTCTTAAAATTTGCAAACAAGATTTAAATTTGTTGAGAGGGAGTACATTTGTTCCCATATCAGCATGATTAAATTGTGTTGGAATCTTTTCAACCAATATGGACACTTTTTGAATTCTATCTCTAATAAAATGCATCCTGATATCTATATGTTTAGTCCTTTCATGAAAAATTGAGTTTTTATACAAATGAATGGCACTTTGACTATTAGAATAAACAACAACAGGATTATGCAATTCATTTAATTGACACAACAAACCTTTAAGCCATAAAGACTCCTTAATAGCCTCAAAAGCAGCTACATATTCAACTTCTATAGTATATAAGGCCACAATAGACTGCAATTAAGACTGTCAACTTATGCAAGTCTTACACAAAGTAAGCACATATGCAGTTATTGATTTTCTATTATCCTTATTACTAGCATAATTAGAATCCATATATCCTTTTAACACAACTCCCTCTTTACAAAATTTAAAATGGAAACCTAAATCAGCGAACCTTTCTAGTATCTTAAAATTCATTTTAAAGCAGTCAAATGTTCAGGACCCGAGTTTGCCATAAACCTACTAAAAATGCTAATAGCATGTGCAACAGCACATCTAGTATACACCATAGTATATATAACAGATCCAACAGCGTTAGCATAATGCACTTTTTACATGTATTTGATATCAGATTCATCATTGGCTATTATTGTTTACTTAACTTAAAATGACAAGCAAGAGGCAAAGAAACATACTTGGAATCATGCATAGCAAACTTGGATAACATCTTTTTCACATAATCAGATTGTGTTAAAAGAATAGATTGCTGTGATCTATTTCTTTTAATATCCATTCCTAGGATTCTTCTAGAATGACCTAAGTCTCTCATATCAAATTCAACACTTAAAGCCTTGTTAATGTCATCTATATCACTATTATTGTGTCCAACCAACAACGTATCATCAAGATACAAAAGAAGATAAACAATCACAGAATTATTATCATATCTTTTAAAATAAAGATAATGATCAAAAGCACTTCTTATAAAATGAATAGATAACACAAAATTGTCAAATCTCATATATCATTGCCTAGTTGATTGTTTTAAACCATATAAGGACTGTTTAAAAGACAAACACGATTTGGTCTTTTAGAATCAATAAAACTTTGTGGCTGAACCATATAAATAGTTTCATCCAAATCACCATGTAAGAAAGCAGTTCTAACATCCATTTGTTCAAGTTTTAAATCATATTAAACAACTAAAGCAAGCATGACTCTTATAGTAGTATATTTGACAACTTGAGAGAAGATTTCATTGTAATCAATACTAGGTTTTTGGGTAAATCCCATTGCAACTAATCTAACTTTGAACCTAAGAGGCTATTTAGAAGTATTTCCCTCCTTAATACGAAAAACCCACTTACAATCATCTAAAAACTTATTCTCAAGTTTAGGAATTAGCTTCCAAGTATTATTTTTCAATAGGGACTTCATTTTTTCTTCCATAGCTCTCAGCCACTCATCTAACTGTTGACAACTTAAAGTTTCTTCATAAGATTTAGGCTCCTTTAAAGCTAAATCTTGATAAGATAAAACAACAAAGGATTGATAGTCATTCATTCTAACAGGTTCCCATATCTCCCTCCTAATTCTATCCCTGGCAAGTTGATAATCACTCAAATGATCATCTAAATCATTCAAAAAGTCTTGTCCATTGCCTTCAATAGGTTCATGTGAACCAATGACACCATCACTCTCCTCACCAACTTCATTCTCAACTTATTTCTCATCAACAAGTTCAGGAGAGTACCCTAATTTCACCTGCATACTAGTTTACTCCTCCTTTTCACTCTCAGAAACATCACTTAAGACTTTTTTACTCAAATAAGACATATCAACTTCATTAAATGTCATATTCCTACTAGTTATCATTTTAAATCCCTTCTCTTCTCTAGCCCAAAGTCTATACCCCTTCACTCTTTCAGGATATCTCATGAAAATACATTTCTGGGACCTAGGCTCCAATTTACCTAAACTTTGATAAGAATGGGCAGCACAACCAAAAGTTCTCAAGATTGTATAATCAAATAATTTTCCTGACCATACTTCCTCAGCTGTTTTCCCATCTAAAGCACTAGTAGGAGTCCTATTCTCAATATACACAGTTGTCATGACGGCCTCACCCCAAAGAACTTTAGAAACTCCAAAACTAATCCTCATACATCTAACCTTATCTAAATGAGTCATATTCATTCTCTCAACAACTCCATTTTGGTGACGGGTATAAGCTACAGTTTTATGCATGAGGACCCATCATCTCTATAAAGTTGATTAAATCCAGAATTACAAAATTTCAAACCACTGTCTGCTCTTAAAATTTTGATCTTTTTATCCATTTGATTTTCAATTAAAGTTTTCCAATTTTTAAACTTTTCAAAATTATCAGATTTTTGTTTCAAAAAATAAATCCATAATTTTCTTGAAAAATCATCAATCAATGATAAAAAAATCTATTACCACTCTGAGTGGTAGTAGATGATAGGCCCCAC
>CAIGRB010118373.1:0-14302 GCA_903798255.1 Fraxinus quadrangulata
AGTCCTTGGACATATATGAAGACTAATATGGTCCCTTCCGATATGAACATCAATAGGGTAACAATTCTACACTTACAAATATTTTAAGATTTTTATAGTATACAATCCTTGTAACACAATAAAAAGACTAGAATAATCTTTTCACACAAAATATACAATTTTCTAAATCATGTCCTTCGTCTCAAAGATTGATGGCAACAATTTCAAGATGGTCTCAATACATTCATTCTCACACTTTGCCAATACAAAGTTATCAACGTCCAATTTATAATTACAACCTACTGACCTTTACATAAATACAGTGATCTTCATTTATATGAAGAAATTTGTATAAGACTTGATTCATGTACCACTGTCAAGATGACTACATAGTATAACTATAAAGTTACCACATTACTAAAAAAGCCTTCAACATGAACTTGCATGTCAATTAATGTAAATCTTTTCAATCAATTCTCAATATAGAATAAAATGCATTTTATAGGTCTATTTGGTGTAAATCGAAATTTAAACACACTATTTGGTTGGATTCCTATACCCCATTTATATTTTCATCACCTTTCTCATTTTTTTCTTTGTTTTCATATAAGTAAAGGGTTTTGAAATATCTAAAATTTGATCTCCCACTCGAAAAATAGATTCCATCACTTTCCCTAATTTTTCTTTTTTGTACGTGTAAATAAAAGTTTTGGAATATTTGAAATTGGATTGCTCTCAGTAGATGTTTGAAATTAAATTGCTCTCACTCAAAAACATATTAATCCCACTTACATAAGAAGCTTAAAACAACTCTTTTGTAGTAAAATGATTCACCAATACACGTAACATTATTTTCACTAACATTCTCCAAATATTTCTCCTTTGCTAAGAAAAATATAAATATCACATTTTTATGATTTAATATCCACACAGATTTCATTTATGTTCAAGTACCATTTGGATTGTCATGTGTATCTCATAGAGATACATCTCGTTCTAAAGGGACTCGTGTTTCCAAACTCATTTGAAGAAATCAAGAACTTACGTAGTTGATCATGATTCTAAGATAACCCATATTTAGTTATCTATATGTCTAAAACTAATGCAATTCTGAAGGTACAAACATTGAGAGAACTACATTGAGTAACGTGTATAGTTAATCAACACTCTTTCTTAAAAGCATCAACACTATTTCTTAAAAGCAAATACGTAAATTGGATTGTATTATCTCAAAATTATCACATTCAGTAATACTCCATTCCTTATATCCAATACATCATATAGTTTTGGTGAACAAGGAATAGTCGATTCAGTAAGAATTTCTGTTTTATTACCTTGATAATTGAACTCTAGTGATATTCACGCTCTAAAATAGTTCTTAAAGTCCATAATGTGATTTTCTACTCTACTTTAGTAAAGTCTAAATCGATACAATATCTTCAACTTATGAAAATCAGAAGCACAACTAAAATGTGTGAATCTATCTATAAATGAAATTAAAAAATGAGGTTCCATCTCTATCTCTCTTAATCATAGCCCGCAAAGAAATTCAGATGGAATAACTATATGAAAATTGGCTCTTATAATATTTGATTGGTTTTTACAACTCAAAACCTCAAAATATTGCAAAAATATCAAGAATCATAATAAACATCACTACCGTGAGTACGAACTAAACTACTACGTATAAATCCTAGCTAGAGACCACTCTTAGAAGAATAACGACTAATATCAAGTTTATTGCAATCTTTGATACTAACATAATATCAAACAATAGGTCAGTTTCTCCACTTTGCAACACTAAGTTGCATTACTAGTCATTTAAACTTCCTTTCCATCTTCATTATTGGTATATATCTATTTTGTAGCAGTCAAAGACTCGACAATATACTAACAACCCTTCTTGATATCATGTAAAGTGGGTTTCTAACTCTTGAATCCATATCTACACAGGATAAAATCCAATACATAGTATTTGACACGTAAACAACACTAAAATGAATATATTCAAGTGCAATATCCTTTAGTTTAAACACTTTCGAGCTAAGTGATTCAAAACCTTATAGTTGAAACACTTGAACATTTATAATATTAGTCCTCTACAAAACCACTTTCATGTATTTACTATCTGATATGTTTTTCTTGGTTCATTTTTTAGTCTCCTCATCTATCCCGCATTTATTCTAACTCATTTAATACTTAAGACCCTAAATCTTATACGAACTAGAATATTGCTACACAAACATGTCCTCGAGATTTAGCAACACCAAGTCACACATCTTTTAATTTAATAAGGTGGGTAATGTCAATAAAGAAAATTGACACCTTAATTTGTAAGTTATATTGACCTTCAAAGTTCATAATTATTGAGAAGAGATAAGTTTGAACTGACCACTCATCTGAAAAAATATGACCAACTAAAATGTTAGCCACCTCAATTCAGTCGCATCTGAGAATAAGATCATCTCTTAAAAGTAAAATAAAAAAACTTATCAAATCAAACGTTCATGCACTAGAACTTATCTTTTCTCATATCTGACAAAGTTCTCGATCTCTATTCTTTAGAGTAGTGTGACCCATATCACGTCTTCTATTACGTGGTTGATGCTCTCTAAAACATCATGTTCTACCTGTACATCCAAAATCTTACTTTGCCAGATCTTGTGGCATTTAGCATATCACATTTATAAAGGTCAACAACTATGGATTTTTAATACCATAATATATCAGATTTTAGAGACATTTATTATTAATCATTGCCCATTTATGCACACATACCATTTTGCATTAATGTAAATTAATGTATACAATAGTTCAGAATTAGGCATAGATTCAAAAGTTCGATATATTCTCAATCATCATTTGCAATCCTATTGTTTCACTATCATAAAATTAATTTCATAACGAAACTTTCTATAAGTTCTAAGCGAGAATTACATTAATTCTTCCAACCTTAGAATTCTAACTCGGTTGGTGGATCAAATAGTTTTAGATGAAATTTTCTCTAAATCTTACAATCACCAAAATATCACTTAACGACAATCAATAGGTCTAAGTAAGAATCCTACTAATTCTACTGACCTTGACATTTATAATAATTCACGAATTAATAAATACCATGTAATTCAATAAAATAATTTTGTAATGTGCAAAGCGTAAATATGCATATATATTCAATTATGACATGTACCATGAGATCACATACTAATTCTTTTTTAAAATAATTCCAAATATAATCGAAAAATAAAACTCACATCATTTAAGTTTTATTATACAGATCCTCATGTCACTTTGATCTATGTTGCAACACATCCCTAACAAATGAAAAGTGACATAAGAATTCTCATATTCTTCTTATCATAAAAAAATATGCCTCAAAATATTCACGTGTTCTATTAAGTTATGTTTCATATTCATTTCCTAATTGTGATAAGTACAAATCATTTCAACACATTATATGTCATAGTCTTTTAGTATTCTCTCTTAGAATACTCAAAACGCGCATGAAACTAACCACATTCGACAAAGCAAGAAAAAATAGGAAGGGTCATAATGGATCACACAACCACATTAAGACCAACACTGCTCGAGAACGTAGAAACATGGGAACATTTAAAATCAGAAAAAAAATTAATACTAAAATCAATTTTTTCGAAGTAAATACAATTTTCAAAAAATTGTTCATAAACAGACGAATCTAAAATACTGTCAAATTTTTTTTTTAATTAAAAAAAAACCCTGGAGCAGTTTAAAAAATTACTCCCACTACATAATAGAATTCCTAAATAAATATTTTGAATTTAGCATAAAATTTTCATATTTTAATTAATCCAGAAAATAATTTCTTTCATATTTAAAAAATGTATTTTAAACTTTAATACATAAAAATATTTAATCATCTGAAATATATTATTTATATATCGAAATACTCAGAGTAATTCAAAGATCAAAATACAAATTTTAAAATTGCAAAATACTCCTCACACACGAGGGGAATATTTAGTTTTTTAAATAATCGGGGGCACGCGTCCAACAGTACTTGTTGTGCACAACGTTGTTTTATGAAAGTGTTTCTCCCACTTTATTTTCTCTATCTCCCTAATTTGACATTTCGAATTCATCTGTGTGGTTCGAATTCAAAATTTTGATACTTAGAATTGTGTTTCGGAAAACAATGTGAACAGAGAGAAGAGAAAATTATGTTTTTCATCTTCCTCTTTTCTCCTAAATTTTAATTTTTTGATTCAAATTTCGAAACCTCATAACTTTTTCATTTTAGGTCCAAATTCGAAATTCTTTAGGCTCGTTTTACATGATTTTTGAAAAGTCAAAATGAGTTTTTAAAATCTAAAGCCGCTTTTGAAATCATTTGGCAAATTTTACGAATAGTGCTTCTAGTTAGAAGAGATTTTAGAGAAAGTTGATCAAATGTAACTCCCTCTAAAAGTACTTATGGAATAGAAAATCTTTTAAAATTAATTTTCAAACAAAAATTAAGGTAATTTCCTCAAAAAAATCTTCTATAAGAAGAAAAGGCAAAAGTCATGCAAAACGGACCATTTATATGATTAGAAAGCTCATTGAAATGCCTTTCTAACCATACCAATATTAGTGTTCAAAAATCAACAAATAAATGTAGGAATTTTTTAAAATTTCTACAACAATCAGCTAGGGTTTCAGTTTCTCCCAAATGATTTAACAAAAATTGAAAAGATTTTACAAATGTGATCTATGTAGTGAAAAGAACATACTATATGAATTTCATGATTTAATGTTCTATATTTCATGATATGTCATTAAAAATGCTTCAAACTTCTACAAAAATAACATACATGCATTTTTCATCATCATAATTAATTTTCAGATAGAAATTTCGGATCAAGATCCTTACTTGAATAGATAAATTCTAAGATCATTTTGTGATTGAATCAAATTATTATTTTATGTCTCATTCTCCATATTTTAATACTCCGATGATCCCAATCCCGATACAATGAAAGCGAATTATTATCCACAATTTAAATACCTAATTTTGTGAGTTTTCATATCAATGTGGTTTTAAGGGTCTTTTCAATTTTGGTGCATTTTTACATAAGAATTTCACAAAATTTTCTTGTCTTCTTTTCTCTCCCCAAATTGTAAGACAAAGTGACATTAGTTATAGAAAGTTAGGGAAGTTGATGGGGGTTGGGAAAAGTTATGGATTTGAATTATATTCAAAACATTCCCTCCAATCCACTTTAATAAAGTCACTAAAATGGGTGACCCCACGAACCGTATTTTCTAACAAAAACAATGTAGGCCAAGATAATTTTCAGTTCCTAGAGATCGTAAGAAATTTTGATACCATGTGAAAAATATTTTTAATTCAACAAGTGAAAGATTACAGATATGTAAATAGCCTAAACTACTTGACTCCTATAACATAGGAATATTTAAATGTTAAGATATAATCCCTATAAATCAGGGATAATAACAAACTGAATATACTTCATATTAATTTACAGTCATACGTGTGCATCAAATAATAAAGCGACACATGTATGCTATGTAGAGCGACTACCAAACTTCACTATAAAAACATTACTCTTTTCCTAGTTAATCTACCAACACACGCCTCGAGATTCAGATTATCTCACTTTGGGCGAGAGAACAACTATTGGGGAGGGGAGGTCATAAGAATATAATGTGGTACTCTACATCAGAATGCCTTCCAAAAAAAGATGAATTAAACATGAGGTGGATCCCACGTGGGACCCACCTCAATAAAAAAGTAAAAAAATTACCCCCAATGTGTGTTATCGGTGGGGGTTCTGTAACCCCACCTGTACATGAAGCGTGATTAAAAAAAGATACTAAAGCGCTTGCAAATGCATGAAATGATACATAAATTACTCATAATACCGCTATTGATTTCGTAATGTCAGAATTGATTAGATAGCTAAGGCCCTGTTTGATCTACATTTTTCTCAAAATTCACTCTTTCAAAACTCATTTCCAATCACACATTTTTCAATAAAATAATATTATATACAAATTAAAAAAATCTTATTTTTTACCCTATTTTCCATCACATCACATCATAAAATACATTCTTTTCTAAAAAATGTGCATCAAACACTCCCTAAATGTAATCTGGAGTACTTGGTTTCCTACTGACATCAAACTGATATATATTTCAATCATGTTATATGTACATCATTGGACAGTCTAAAAACATAAACAATTTTCCCTCCAATAATCTTTGCACAAAATTTTCTTTTGTTCTTTTCTCTCCCCAAATTGTAAGACAAAGTGACACGAGTTATAGAAAGTTATGGAAGTTGATGGGGGTTGGGGAAGTTATGGATCTATTCAAAACATTCCGTTCAATCCACATTAATATATTGCATATCAAGTCACCAACATGGGTGACCCACGAACTGTATTTTCTAACAAAAGCAATGCAGGCCAAGAAAAATTTCAGTTCCCAGAGATCGTAAGAAATTTTGATACCACGTGAAAAATATTTTTATATTCAACAATTGGAAGATTACAGATATGTAAATAGCCAAAATTACTATGACTCCTATAACACATAGAATATTTAAATCTTAAGATATAATCCCTATAAATCAAGGATAATAACAAACTGAATATACTTCAAATTAATTTACAATCCTTCGTGTGCATCAAATAATAAAACGACATATATATGTTACGTAGAGCACTAATCTTCACTATGAATACATTACTCTTTTCCTAATTAATCTACCAACACACACACATCGAGATTTAGACAATCTCACTTTGGGCATGAGAACAACGTTTGTCCATAAATGAGGGGTGGGGGTCATAAGAAAATATAATTTGGTATTTTACCTCAGAATGCCTCCCAAAAAAAGATACTAAAGTTCTTGCAACTGCATGAAATGATACATAAATTACTCATAATGCTACTGTTGATTTCGTAATGTCAGAATTAATTAGATAGCTAAATGTAATATGGAGTACTTGGTTTCCTACTGACATCAAACTAATATATTTTTTAATCATACTACATATACATCATCTTTTACAACGTATCACATGACAACACATCATTGGACAGTCTAAAAAATAAATAATTTTCCCTCCAATAATCTTTTCACACCACATCAAATGTCATCAAGGATGTACACTCTTAACATTTTTCTATATACTTAGTCGTGAATTGTCAATTGATAAGGGAGATGCCTGTGTAGAATAGCTTCTGTCTTAGAAGTTGAGTATCTATTCTTAGCGCTCAAATGTTGTTTCTTGATACATCTCCAAATTGATAGCTCTTCTCACTGTAGAACAGCACATATTCTCATAAAAAAATCATTTTTTATGTCTTCCAATTGATAAAGAATTAAATAAATTGAACTTAAAAATGTGTCTAAATTGTCACTCCTACTGGGAATCTATAATGATTATTTTCAAACATGCTACAGGGACAGGGTGATTGACATATTCAAAAACATGTGCGTATCAGCACACGATTGAGTAGTTTGAAAAAAAAAACACTCAATCAACACTTGCCACATCACCCTATTTTTTCCCATTATGCTTTTAACCTTGGATGAGGAGAATAATTTGATTATTTTTGCAGTGGCTCAATTATGCCAAAAAATGAGTTAAATAAATTGTTTTCCAGATGAACCTTATGGCGAACAGCCTGGATAGTCAAAACGTGTTGAAAAGGTTTTGGAAGGGAGATTGCGTGCTCATCCATTTATTTTTTGCCATGACACTGGTCCTATTGGCGGAGGTTATAAATTCCAGGTGATTCTTACAGAATTTGGCCCTAGATTTGATTGGAGAAAATTATTTTAGACATCCTTTTTTAGGTGAATTTATTGTGCAATTTTATCAAGGGTAGTTTACAAAAATGGCAAATTCCATGCTTGTCAATTGAAAAGTATCTAATTTTGATAATTCTAGCAAAAATGCCCAAATTTGGTATCAAATTGTCTATTATACCCTCAATGAAAAATGAGGCAATTTATTTTTTCAATTTTCACGAATTTCAAGAAGAACAAGTAGCTTCCACGAGAAACTACATTAATGATAGCTAATATCTAATGGATTCATTTGCTTTTATTATCTATTAGGTATTGACCAAGAATTTTGGGAAAAAATAATGAAGATGAAGTAGAAAGGTCATTAACACTGAAAAACAAATATATGCTTCCAATAAATAAGAAAATCATATAATTTCATTTCGAAAAATTAAATCTCCTCCAAATTTGCAATTGATTAGGCTTTTCACAATTATCGGTATAAGGTAATTTTTCTTTGAAATCTTATTTTTGTTGATAAGTTATATTTAATAGTTGTTATTCTTGACATTTCATGACGTTCTCGACATTTTAAAAGTTGTTATCGACATTTAGACAATGTTTATCTTGACACTTCATTTGTTTAGAACGATATTTCATTTTGAACATGAGAGTTCTCTACATTCCATAATGTTCTTGACATTTTAAGTGTACTTCTCGACATTNAGTGAACATTTAATGCATGATTGATATTGTACTTTTAAAATAAGTAGTACATGTTATGTGTCAAGTTATTATTGATCAATACAAATTTTAATTATATAAATAACTTTGTCTTCATTGTGGAATTTAAAATTGTTAATGAAGGTATTTTGTTATATATTATAGTAAAATGGACATTGAAGAAATTTTGGATATTTTTGCAAATGACTACATAAGAGTAGACTTTTTTTTGCAATTTCCTCTTTTATCAACTAGACATTAGACATTGGTAAATGCACCAAAAAATCTCCATAATAATTTATGGATAATAATTCCAATCCAAAATGCTATAATATTATCAAATGTTGCACCATCGAAATGAATTTTCACGTAACCTTGAGCAAGGAGTTTCCATTGAACTGAAGAAAACTGATCGACATACCTCTCTGTCTCCATGCCAACCAAAATCGAGGCTCCGCGATCCACCACGCCCTATAAATTCATAAATGTTCGAAAACACCCCAAGTATATAGACGAGACAAGACTATTTTTCCCCATCCTATCTAATCTTATCTTTAGTGTGTAGTAAACATGACAAAACACATACATCTATCTCATAATAGAAATCATAGTTGATCATTATTTGAAAAGGAATTAAAAGACTAAATAAATGCATACCCATTTGAATGTTTTAATGTTGGATGTTTCATGCTTTCTTGTGAGAGGACTCTCATTGCCTTCTCTGTTAGCAGCAATGTTTTCGTCATGCCTCAATCTAAGATTGTCAATGGCCTTCTTTATAACTTCGTAACCTCCATCTCTTTTCGTGGAATCCGAAGTGTAATTTGTATGTGCACCAGCTCCATTCCAGTCACCCTAACATAGTGTTGGGTATTTTAGTGATGCCCAAATAACTCCTAAGCAATTATGAAAAATCGTGGCCCGTTTATTTTCATAGGCTATAAGCTTAGGATTGAAGAATATTAAAGTTCACACCACAAATGATATAGCTCAATCTTGTTGGGCATTTAGAGGAAATCAGCACATTGGACTAGGTGCTCAATACTCAATTATTGGAGATAATGTGATAAGGGACGTTTATCTCTTTTTCACATTATATAACTCTATCATTATCCTTGATAACCATTTTCAGTTTTTTTTTTTATACCTATCTTTGGAGAGAAAAATCTGGAAAATTAGTTTAACTATTTGCCTATAAATTCAAGCTTCATTTAATCACACCAAAATTTTCATTTGCTTTGTGCTTTTGTGAAGCAACAAACCGGTTCTCTGCCTTGTGATAAAATATGTTCCTGCTCTGTGAAATTTTCTCAAACCCAACTTCTTCCCTTTTGTGCCTTTGTGTGCTAGTGTGATTCTTCAAATTGGTATTGCCTTTGTGGTGTTAGATTAATAATTTCTAAGCCTAAGAAAAAGAGAATTTATTGTTCTTCAAATTAGATTCTTAATTTGATTTCCTATATTGTTAATTCCATAAGCTTATTGTTTGGTTTGTTCAACTGTAGTTGGAACTAAAATCAACAATTAGTATCAGAGCTTGGTGGGGAATTAAAATTTGAAGAAATATTGGAAGAAGAACAGTGAACGAAGCTGAAGCTGAAGAATAGTGAGGTTTTGACAAAAAATCGGACCTGCAAATCCATTTTCGGACAAACGGCTGACCTGCAGAAGAAACTGATGCCAGATTCGAACTCTGCATGTGAAGGAGAAGGTGACTGGATGGCGCGTGGTGGTCGGCAGCAATGCGTAGGGACTCCAGCGGTGGCGCGTGGGGCAGTTTTCGGTGACGATTTCTTCAGCCAGAATCATTATTTTGACATTTCTAACATTCGTGTATTGTTAATTTTTCATTTCAGGTACTGCAGCAAAAGTTAGACGATTTTGCCCTTGGTGGTCGACGGTCAAAATTGCCATATATATTTACTGAATTACTTTAGGCCAAAATCGCGGCCCTAAAGCAGTAAATTCACATATCTCCTATTTTACAGACTACAGAACTGGTCCGCTCTGGTAAATTGGCTGAAACCTTTACATTATCTTACTGGCAGATCATTGTGTGGGGTGATCATTAGGATTGGGGGTTGCCATTGCTTGGTAATCATTGCTTGTTGGTTGAACCTAGGATTATTTGTCATTTTTTGTTTAATTTCTAAGTGAAATTACTTATTGTCTTTAGATTTATTTGTTGAACGTAGTTATCTCATATTTTTTTAGACTTGTACCTAGACTCCTATTCTAGTTTCTTCCCTTGACCTGAGAACGTNGGGGTTGCCATTGCTTGGTAACCATTGACCATTGGTAGAACCTAGGATTACTTGCCAATGTCTGTTTAATTTCCAAGTGAAATTATTTATTTGTTTTCTTTAGACTTAGTTGTTGAACAATGTTGCATTATTTAATCTCATATTATTCTAGAATGTACCCAGACTCCTATTTTAGTCTCTTCCCTTGACCTGTGAACATGATTCTCACGGAATCATGGGGTTCTAAAATAGTGTGTTATTGAGAAACCATAAGAATCCTGTTGCTGTGTAATATGTGTGACCTGTGACTTTTTCATACCTGAGTTTGTGTTATGTGCATTTTTTGAGATGTCAACACATCACTTTGAGTTGGGTGTCTTAATGGTAAAAGAGATTTTTCAATTTGACAACAAAAAATGAAAGGTATTCTTGTTTAACAAAAAGTTTTCGAAGTTATTGATGGCTCTTTTCCTACGAACTTGACTGTTGATGAAAAAGAGAATTTGGATGAATTGGCTTATACTTCTATCNCTAAAGCTATTGATGGCTCTTTTCTTACAAACTTGACTGCTGACGAAAAAGAAAATTTGGATGAATAGGCTTATACTTCTATCATTTTACATTTGTCTTATGTGGTATTAAGAAAAGTTGGTAAATTAAAATCAGCCCAAGAACTTTGGAAAAAATTGGAGGAACTTTATGTGTCTAAATCAATAGTCGATATAGAAAGGTCTGACCGGAATAGGCTTGGGATCGAAAGAGAGAACGACACCTGCAAACTCTGTTATCCTCAGTCGATAGGAACCAAAGAACTTAGGTAAGGCTCATTCGAACTCTAACCTAAGACAAAATTCGAGCAATTGTGGAATTACATTTGCATGAATATAACACCAAGTACCTATAGAATATAACGAGCCACCCATAGCTGATCTCCTGTAGAGATGCCCACTGCTGGACCGACTTGAAACTCCCACTGTGCAACAACATTAGGGGTACAAAATATCAAATTTAATACTTGAGCATTTAAATTTTTATTACTTGGCCTGGCATAACTTCTCCGTTGATGCCACTATTGTCGATGCCAGCATAAAGACATGTCACGACCAAAGTATTTATCTGCGCCTATGACACAATACTATGGTCCCTATAAAACAAACAACGTATACATCAGAGGCTAGACAATATGGGATAGTCGAGAACTCTCAATCCAGTGGCCACCCACCCAACTGACCATTGGATATGTTGCTGTAACAAAGTATACTCTTGCTCTATACCAAACCTGTATTTTAATTACTTGATAAATTTTGGGTATTTTCATTACAGAATCTGGACAAATGGTAACAAGAACAATTATAAACAGCGTACCAAGGGTCCTCAGCATTAACATCGGGATGGTTAAATATTTCGGCTGCCTTATACGTATAATTTGTCGGGATGGGTACTCCATCCAGAGTGTAAGCATCACACAACCTATGCATATTGAAAGAGAAAGGATTGATATTTTGTTCCACTATAAGAAGGATCAGAAGTAACAGGCAGAAAACACTTACATGGAGGGGGTTCCCTCGTCTAAAAGGGTCGGGAAATGTTGCCCGAGGGCTATACAAGCATCAAAACAACAATGATTAATTATTAATACCCTGAATAATGAACAAGAATCGATAAACAAGGACAAATTTGAAATAAAAGAAAAAGTAGCATAATAAGACTTCACTGTCTTCACCTGGTGCTTGACCCGTGCTGGAGCCATCGTAGTTCCATGTCGGAAGCTTATTGGTCAGTAATTCGTCTAGGGAGCGTCTAATTAATAGCATAATCAAGTTAACAATCCAAGTTCATAAAGAATTAGTAATCAAAAATACAATTTGCTAAAATCTTTAACCTGACCTTGCTCCTGAGATCCATTCCGGATCCCACAAACCTATTCAAAGATCAAGAAAAACACAAACATTTCAAAGAATGGTCAAAACATGTAGAGAAAACGTGAGGAATTGAAATTACATGCTGCAAGCATATTGCATACATGTAATCAAGAGAAGTCATATTTGATAGTAAGAAAATGGAAAAGAAAAGCACCCATTTATGATAAACCGTTGAACTAAAAAAATAAGCTGCGGAACATGTTTATTTGTTCTAATATAGCATTCTACATGCCCTTTATATGCAGATTGGATTCATTTTTGCATCAATGGCTGGACAAGTGTCCAATTTTTATCAGTGCAAGTAAGACGCAATCTCAATACCTTTGTGATACCAATATAAAACCCCGTCATCCGCTCATTATGACATGAAACCAAAGCACAATTTTCATAACTGCATCTCAAGACCTTTGCTATATCATGTTGAACCATGTTATCTAAAATCGTGTCACTTAAAACCACTCTTTGACAAGAAAGGACGATAAATCCGCTCATTATGACATGAAACCAAAGCACAATTTTCATAACTGCATCTCAAGACCTTTGCTATATCATGTTGAACCATGTTATCTAAAATCGTGTCACTTAAAACCACTATTTGACAAGAAAGGACGATAAATTAACCATAGCCAATAGAAAAAGTTCTAAAGTCTATGACAATACTCATGAAGGAATAGGACAAGTTATCAAACATGAAAGATTAATGCTAATGGTAATAGTTAGGGCTGGGCACATAAATCGGTAACCCAGAGAATCGACCTAACCCATCCCAAATCGGGTCGATTTTGGTAGGTTTAGAATTTTTTTCAGGTTGGCTCGGGTACACTCATATTAGAATTTATGAGGGTTCGGTGGGTTAGGGTTCGAAACCGACCTAATGTGAAGTTAGAAGTTAAAAACTCTAGATCCAAAAAATCATTTGAGAAACTTCGAAGCTGATCTCTTCTTCTTCTCTTTCCCTGGTTCACCCCTAATTCTTTGAAGCTTTTTCCTCCTCAAAACAACTTTGCTTCTTAGGCCGATTTAAAACGGAAAGTTAGCGCTTGCTTGTATAGATTAAAGACAGCGGTTAAATTTGTGGGTGTTGGAAGAGGACAAGAAGAATAAATTGGCTAAAGAAAATTGGCTATCTCCTTGTGCAAGAAGGGTTGTAGGTTTTCAAAGGCACTACTGATTCATTTAAGACTAATGGGTTCTAAATTTCAATCCAAACCAGTTCTTAATCTCAATTTCATGGTTTTCTTAGTGGGTTGTTGGGGGTGGAGATAAGTGGTGTGACTGGTGAGGACAAACAATTGACACACACTAAGTGTCACAGACCGCAGCTTTACTTAAATCATGTGACCATATTGCAGTCGCAGTTTGCCCAGCTTCGATTGTACATTGTAAATATTAGTCTATTTTGAGTTGTAATTTTCATTCCGTGTAATAGTTTATTTCAATTACAAATTAGCTAGAAAATAGGAAAAGTTTAGTATGATTCTTCGACATTTAAATGTCTACTCTCATTAATTGGGTTTTTGTTCTGAAATATATTATAGGGGATATTAGTCTTTCAAACAATCTTTTAAAATTTCTAGTGTTCACCCACTGCACTAGTCAATTATAATTTCTTACTTTCGTCAATTATAATTTCTTACTTTCAGTAATTAATGAT
>CAIGRB010118382.1:17067-57961 GCA_903798255.1 Fraxinus quadrangulata
TTTTTGTTTATTTTTTTTTTATTTTTTTATTTTATTTATTTATTTATTTATTTATTTTTTTCCAAAGGCGTGGGAAGTGAAAGTAGTCACGATTGTTTGAATTCTTATCATTGGGAGATTGAGTTTGACATTTTTTGCCATTGGCCCGACACACATGAATCCAATTTTGACTGTTACCTTCTCCACATCTCAATGAAATTATATGCTTACATAGGTTTCCTAATCAGATGCACCATATTCAATGCTAGGGTCAAATATTCAAGTGCGATTTTATGTTACGTTTGGCTGTGAAGTCACAATGCAAGAGTTTTTCTCCATTCTTTACCAGTATAAAACAACCCACCATCATCCAGGAGAGATGCAAATAGAAAGGAAAGGAATGAAAAATTAGAGTGCACTATAGAAACGTGGCTCTAAAATGTCAAGCCTCAAGTCTTACGAACTTAAACGTGCCAAGGCATTATCAGCAATTTCCTATTTTTAATATTATTTTAATTATTATAGACAATTAATAATTAATGTATACTATGCAAATTTTTGTTGGTACGGAGGGACTTGATTTGGGCTAAGATGGAATTTTGTTGGTCTTATTTTCTTTTGAAATTTTAACAATGATTGAAAATTTTGTTAGACTGGACTTCAAAACAAGAAAATAATACTTGCTAAACAAAAAGGCACACACTTCAATATAAAGTTGACCACCTTTTTCCGGGTCGTTTTCTTCATCCCTCGTGCCCATGCGGCACGCTAGTTCAGAATTCTAGTTAGAAGTAGGAAAAAAACTTCTAATACTAGATGCTATGATGAACAAAAGTTAGCGTTTTCTTCCTTAATATTATCGACTATCATCTAATCCTTCCTACTATGCATGCCATTGCCATCAGTGAACTAGAGACGTAATTCAATCCTAAGTCCACTCGATGTTACAAGAAAGGACAATGGTTAAAAGTAGAATACAGTGGATCAGAACTGCAACTCCATCATCTTACGTTCATTTGGGCTCAATACAAAATTTCTCCTTTCTTCATAGAACATTAGAATTTTCCAAAAGAACCATCAATTGCCAGTAGGTTTATTATTTCATTTTACAAGATGGTACTTGCCAAGAACTAAGAAAACAGGTTCACTATAGGAATTTTAGACGGCACACCTGGATATGCAGCTCTTCCATAAAGCAATCCTCTATATTATCTTTTCCTATAGAGGCTCGCATGATATTATTTCGAACATAAATTGCAACTTTACTATGTAAGTCATGCATGGTTTTTGAATTTTCCTGCAAATCACCTAATTACAATGGGAAAACAACATTGACACTGTTCGAGAGGTTGACCTGTTGCCTTATTTACTCAAAACCCAATTATCCAAATGCCGATCCTTTGACTCCAGCCACTAGATTCTTCCAACCGGCGACGGGGGTGGGCATGTCACATACTTCGCTGGAGCTTGCTCTTGGACTTGGGTTGGGACCATTGCCTCCCGTGAATGCTCTACTTGCGGTTCAATATTCATGTCTAAGATATCAGAAAATTTCTGACACGTTATGACTGCTACGCATGTAGAAAATGTCTCTAACAAAGAAATTGACGCATCATATTTGACAGAGTAAAGTCCATTTTCCAACGGTTTCAAGCTGAATATAGACTTGCTCTCTCGTACTCCACTCTGTTAAGAAGAGTCGATCAAATAAATCTAATGTTCGAAGTTTCAGTAAAAAAGAGGTAAACTAGTACATGCTGAAGTTAAAACAGTACCTGGAGATAAAGTTTCACATGATCAATTGCAGAGCTGGACATGGACGCTTCAAGAATTTTGCTGTTTTTCTTACGGTTGGTAAGAATTCGAAGCTTGCAACCGACATCCCATCCTCCACAATCGCACGATCCACCAGATTCCCATCGGTTTATTAACGATGAAGGTCCACCTTTGATTGGTATGCCATGACAACCACTAGGAAGAATGACTACTGTGCTATTAGAGTTTCCATCTTCTTCGGGGTTGTAATTAACCCCTGATGCACAGTGTGTAAATTCATTCTTCATACACTGTCTGCTATTGTCACTTAAATTTACATCATTAAGCTTCTCAATTGAGTTCTTGACAACAATGGCTGCAATCTCCCTATTCAGCAAATATTCCTGTGTTTGATAATCCACCTGCCCCGGATCAATACTATACAACACACATTCTCTTACGACATATCTAATAGAGTCCTTCATATTTATTTCCTGAAGACAGGAGCTTGAAATCTTCATCTGACCTATCATATTATAGCCAAGGCCGCAACTTTTACTTTTCGACCGCTGATTTATCCAGTTCACTCTCTTTTTTATAATCTCCTGGACTGAGTAGAATGCACAAGTTATGCTGTAATCACTCTTTCGAGATGATGGCAAACTCTCTATAACTGCAGCTAGCATATCGCTGCTGTTATTAACCACAAGTTTGAAAAACGGGAGTCCGTTCTTCAACGTAAGCTGCAAAAAGGCCTGCAAAGTTGACGCCTCAGCTTTCCTACCTCGAACGGGTCCACAGACAGTCGTGCGCATCATAGAGTGTGAGCTTACATCTGGTGGACGAACAGTCTCAGAAGAGTGAGCTCCTTTGTACTTTAGCCATGGGTCTAGTAATCTCCGTAAAGGGCTGGACCTCCCTCTGCCACTAGCATTTGACTTGTCTCTATCACATTTATCCGAACTGCCAGATAAAACCTCATGCCTCCCCGAGCATGACTCGGCAGCAGTATATGTAGAACTCAATTGAGGAACCTCAGAGTTCTCCCTGAAACTAAAGCTCCTACTCATCCTCCTCCCAAGGCTGAAGCTGAACCGGCGATTAGGAGAGGGATGTCTTCCTTTCACAGCTGGCCGTTCAGCTATGTCCCGGTCAGTTCTCCTGGAATTCTCGACTGAGTCTGAAAATGAAGGTCTAATTGTTTTTTCTTTCACTGTTGAAAGTTTTGCTTCAGATGGTATGGCTGTGACAGCTATCTTACCAGGACACACACTTGTACAAGTATCCAAGTTCATAGGCTGAGAAGTGACCAGGTTATGTGGTTCCATACTAGATTTGTCTTGATCTTTGACACCAGTAGGCAGGGGACATGAATGTGGAATATCAGCAGAGAATTCTCCAGAGCAGGGTCCTTGAGGAGAAAAGCTATCAGAAAATCTGTTCCAATTTGCTTCCGCAAACTGTCCATCAAATGATGCCCTGGATTTAATAAACTGAGAACTCTCCAAGTAACTCCCCTTTGGGTAATGTTTTGGTACTAGGTGTATGTTGTTTAGTGTGTCTAAAGGGTGATATTGGTCAGCAAGG
Organism: Fraxinus quadrangulata; assembly: GCA_903798255.1. Taxonomy (NCBI): domain Eukaryota; kingdom Viridiplantae; phylum Streptophyta; class Magnoliopsida; order Lamiales; family Oleaceae; genus Fraxinus; species Fraxinus quadrangulata. The sequence continues at coordinate 20,389 of CAIGRB010118382.1, forward strand.
TTGACCTCATCTTCTACTCTTGTCTTACCCTTTTCCCCATCAGAAGGGATTGTATCGCACAAAAACTGTGAGAACTTATGTTTACCATGGTCTAAGGGCAAATTTCCCTTTTCCAATAGTGTCTCTTCATCTGAATCTTTCTTCTCGCCATTGCCCATACATCTCCTCCCACCATTAGACTCAATTTTCTCAGAGAAATTGTCTTGCAGCCCATCAATGGTCCTGCTACTTCGGGCAGTTTGAACTTCTTCAGTACACGTGCCCTTTCCTCTGCACCGTGTTGTACCTTTATTCTTTTCTCTTTTTCGGGACAAGTTATCATGTGAAATGTGAGGCGATGGCTTAAAATGCGAACTATGTGACGAAAATTGTTCTCCCTTATACAGTGAACTGGGATTCAAGCCATGAGATAATGGTAGTTTTCCCTGATTTGAATGAGTTCCACTTGCCATTAACACCGAACTACTGAACGATGGTGACTTTTTCGTTTGTCCTTTTGTAGGCATATGTTCATTGTACTTCCATTTCTCCAGACGCTTCCAATCAAGAACTCCAAAGTTCAAAGCCTTCTCTTGAATACTTTTCTGCTTCTCGAATTGCTGCAGAAATCCCGGTAAATTTGACATATGCTTGACAAGCTCATCATCTTTACATGTCTTATTCTCTGAAGATTTGAATTGGATCTCATGCTCAATATTTGTACCCCGTCTCAGTTCCCAATGTCGATCAATGTATGGCTTGCCAAATGGGTGTCGAACCTTATGTTTGTCTTGAAACTGTAAACTCTTATCTGCCAATGGCATTAGAGTCTCCGCCTTGACAACATCTGAGATTTGTAGTTGCGTTGAACTCCTCTGCTCTAAACTGTGGCCCATGTACCTAGCTGTTTTCTACACATTCAGGACCTAAATTTATGATAGATAACATGGCATTAAATCTCCACTCATTTTCTTGAAGTCTGATTTTCTTCCTGCAGACCAATTTAACAAGGTAATCAGTAATTCAAAATTCAAAATTTTTCCACTGTACAAAAAAGGGATTTGAAAACTATTAACTAGACAAGAATGCAATGTTTTTACAACACCAGGAAAATAGGAAATCGACTTTTTACAGTTTTGATACAATAATTGAGAATGCTGTGATTCTCACTCTATATACCCATAACAAAGTACTGAATATTAGTACAATGAGAGCATTTAAAAGTTACAAAAATTTAAACAGTTGGGATTACAATTAGAGATGGCCTGCAATAAAACTCAAAACTAAATCAGAAATGCTGCCTTTGATACACTAGTGTTGCAAGGAATTTCCATTTTACTTGCATTCTTAAAAGGAAGAAACAAGGACATCCTTTTTCTTGTACTCAATGAAAAGCATCTAGGCTAAAAACTAACTTACACCACAAAACTTCTCCCAATTTAAAGATCCCAGAGGTAAATGAAAAACTTTTAAATCGTTTGCAAACCTAATTAGCTTATAACACATCTATCAAACATAGTCCACTCAAAATACTAAAGAAAAACATACCTATGCATCACAATTAGGACCAATTGACTAGATTTTGATCATTTACGTGCAAGTTAACACATTTAATACCTATGCATCACAATTAGGACCAATTGACTAGATTTTGATCATTTACGTGCAAGTTAACACATTTAAATGCAAAATATTAAGGCCTAAGGAAACATTTCAGGCCGAAATTCTTTATGTTTTTAAAAATACGCATATTGCGTAAGAATCCAAGGGCAAAACCCGAAAGAATAAACATATTAGAAAAGCTTCTAGCAACAGATCAAATCTAGATTACAATTGAAAGAGGGATTTCCATTGAACACCCCAAGAATCAGATGAAACCAAATCTTGAATTCTAAACATTTCTTCAAGATTATAAATCAAGTGGCCAGGATTCACACCCAAACCAAGAGATCCATAGCAGATAAAGCTAAATTATTACTAAAATGCACCGAAATGTACATCAAATAACACAATAAATCAAGAATAAACACTCAAGATAGCTCAAGAAAAGAAAGAACTCCACTAAAAGCATCATCGGTACTTATATTAAATCTGTAACCAATTTCCAACACACCCCATAAGATAGTTCAAGGAATGAAAATCCATGGCAGAAATCCAGTAAACCCAGTTATTTTCTAATTAAAAGAGAACAGAAAATTACACCATAACAATAAATAGATGACTCTAAACTCTAAAGGTAAATTCAAAAGCACGTGTCAATGTGAAATAGATTCAAGAAAATGCAAATCCATGGAAGACACGAGACAACCAATAAACCCAGTAATTTTTCAATTAAAAGAAACAAAAAAGAAAATTAAACCGGAACAATAAATAAATGTACTTACACTAAAGTCTAAACGCGAAGAAAGGAATTGCAGAGTCAGATAAAAAGCAAGAAATCCTCTTAGAATTGCGGGAAGCGTATTGTTCGATGCCTGAGATGAAAGAAAAAGCAGGCGTATGAGCTACAGGTACTGATGGATAAAATACATACAATGTATGCACATAGAGAGAGAAACTCGCGTGTTACGGAGGAGTGAAAGTGTTCTTAAAGAGAGAGAAAATGAGGTGTCTTGCTTTCTATTAAAGAATCGGACGGTTATAAGTGAAGGTGGAGTGAGATATGTTGTAACGTCATCGAGTAGGGAGGTGCCATAGCCCATAGGGCCAATGGTCTAGGGAATGTGGGGGATTTTGCTAGGTGTGTGCAGCCCCCCTCTCCCCTCACAATAGGGGTTTACAATTTTTTTATTAGAGGTGGATCCCCTATTGTGAGGGGATATCAACCCCAATTTTTTATTTTTTATTATTATCAACAATTTTTATTTTTATTTTTTAAACTTCTAGTTAAGTTAGAAATAAGATAAACGAAACAAATAATTAAAATGCTCAAGTGTTTTTTCCTTCTTATCTTGGAGTTTGTAAAGAAAATTGAATAAATATCATATCGATTAGTAGTAGGTGAAATGTCACGTCAAGTGTTCTATTACATTTTGGTTGCGTTCATAGTAATCCTAATGTTTATATTGTTTTGTGGCCGACTTGACTTGTATCATGAAGTCAACTTTAGTGTTTTTGTGATTATTGTGTATGATTGAATTGAAATATTTCATATTTCACTACGTGCACCTCATAAAATAATGAGATAGTGGTATTTGTCAATCTTTTAAATCCTTAGCTCATAATTATCAGTCTTACCTATTGGAATTGTTGAATTCGCACGCGAAAATGTGATGTGGCCTAAAAGTTTTAATCTTACAAATGTTCTTTGAAATTGGTTTAGCTTCGAGTTAATTTTTTTAAATTGTCATCCAAATTTCAAATGATATACATGTAAAATTATACAAACCACAAGTTTCTAAAATCCATTATCAAGTCTCTTCTATTAACGATGACTATAATATTTTTTGAGAACACTTGATCAAGATGAAAAAAACATGAAAAAATAAATGAAAAAAAATCATTTAGTATGGTACCTTAAGTTACGCTTGGTACACTGAATTAGACCGGACAAGAATCCATGTATAAAAACAAAGGAGATAGTGCTAGATAAATAGCATTAAGATGGATAATTTCATTTAAAAGATGTCGTCTTTCTTGTCTGATTCAACTTACTAATCTGATTTTGGTTATCAAGTTAACTTCAGAAAGATAATATTCTTTTGAATAAAAATCTAAAAAAGTACTACGACCATTGTTCACCTTGGCCCCTATTTGTTTTAGACAGAAATCATTTTTATTTTTTTTTTGTACATTTTGATAAAATTTAATGGAATGTGGATTAAAAAGTTGTAAATCTTGTGTAATGTATAGTTAAAATTAATTATTTACTTTGACTAAGATTTGAATCATATTTTTTAGCTAAAACAAATAGGATCTTAATACTATCTACTTATCGTATTTACTTTATTTTGGTACTAATATCTTATACGGTCTAATTTGATGTATCAAACAAATGTAGAGAATCTGCAATAACATTACATATTTGATGATTTCCAAATTCTTGAATCAAATGTAAATTTGATCAATCATGATGTTAAAGAATTCTACCCGTGGAGAACAAGATCGGAACTTCAACTAACCAAAGTAGCCACGAGACAACAAGGTGTGGTGATTTGGGGCTAGGAATTTTCTTTTCTTGTACTAGCAACATCATGATCAATACCTCGTGCTCCTAGACCAAGACCTGATATATATAACATTAAAGAAAAATGCACTAGTGGTCCCTAACCTTTTCAAAAAGTGCAATGGTTCTTGAACTTTCCATTTTTTGACTCTGTAGTCCCTAACCTTTGAATAAATAAGCAGAAGGACTTTTAGACTGATTTCGTCCAAATGTCCGTTAAGTCAACTTTTTACTGAAATTTTACCACGTTAAGAAGGGTAAACCCTACATTATACAACTTTTCATTAAAAAATTAAAATAATAAAAAAGAGAACAAAAATAAAGACGAACATTCTCAAAAAAGAAAATCATCTTACTCATAACCCAATCCAATCCAATCCAACCGCACCCATCCCAAGCATCGTCACCAAATCCAAATTAGAAACCATCACCTCCAATAAAGGTTCTAGAAGGTGGCGTGGACGTCAAGTCTCAAGCCTTACAAATTTAAGAATGATATAAATATTGTCCTATTTTAATTTTAATTTTAATTTTTTTGAATTATTCTAGTCAACAAAAAAACACATGCCTTCAAAATTTATGAAACTTACACATTTCAGGTTTTCAACAAAAAAAATTTTCATAAATATTATAATTACTTAGTAATGAATTTCTACAAATTAGGTTAGATGCGAACATAGCATAAACTTAGTGTAACTCTTTGTGGATAGTCGATGAAAGCCACAGAAGATTTGAAGAATAAATTGAGCTGATAAACAAAATGGAGAAAAATGAGTGCTTTGATTATTTTCAAAATCGTGAATGCTCTCGTTTGGGATGTTCGTGTGTGTTGTAACCACAATTTTAAAATGCACGCCTAAACTCATAGAGTAATCGATGTCCCCACCTAGGACTTGGGCATGCGAAAAGGCGAAAGCGTGTTCTCTGTCCAGCTTCATTTTTCCTTTCGACCATCTCATTTCGAGCCAATTCTGTGCCAACCGGCTGGACGTAGGGCAATTGCGGGCACTACGTGGCAGCGTGCATCTTATGCTTGGCCAATCGATCGAAAAACTGTGCAGTTTCATCTCCACACGTGTCCTTCGTTTGCCTTTTGGCTATCTAATTTCGGGCAAATTCTGTGTCACAACTCTTTTATTGACTATTTAATACGAGTCTAGACAGTTTTCATATATGGACTCAAATATGAAACTAAATCCAATCTTACTGGACAAGTTATATTCTACCTTAATTACTGAATATATTGCCCAAAAGATAAAAATAATAATAATTAAATGCTCCATAATCACGTTGAGATTAAGTTCTTCCGATAAATGGGGTTTTTAGTGTGTGTGCGCCAGCAAATTAAGTGCCGCTTCATGTTTTTACTTCATAAAATACGGTGAAAAAATAGAAAGTGTTGAGTGGTAGGTATTGAGTGTAATTTTTAATATCTAAAAGTAGTGTTAGGACAATTTTTTCGAATCTATTATCTATTGACCAAATTATTGATAAATATATTTTCGAAGTTTTGGCCCATTTAATCAGTGTAGCACCTTGTGTTTGTTTAATTTTTAGAATAAAAATGTAACATTTTTTAACATAGACTCGTAAAATTTGAAAATTTGACATCGTCACGCTCTACATCAATATTATCCTACCCAAAAAAATAGATTCTTGAAAAAATGTTAACACTGTTTTAAGAGGTCATGCAAATTTTATTCATTACAACCCAGAAAACATATTACACATTATAGGAAGTACAAATATTCATAAAAATGACGCAAAGTTCCACATGCAAAAACAAACATCATTGAACGAACAAACGCAGAACAACAATCGAAGCTTCCAAACAGTTGAAAATAATTCAGCCAGTGATTTCAATAGTCTTGGCCTCAGGTTTCTTCACCTCCTGCTTAGGAACAGTTACAGTAAGAACACCATTCTCCATTGTTGCCTTCACTTCATCAGTTTTAGCATTTTCCGGCAAATAGAACCTCCTAAGAAATTTGCCTCTACCCCTCTCAATCCGATGCCATTTATCATTCTTGTCTTCCTTTTCCGCCGCCCTCTCACCGCTGATTTGCAGAACCCTACCGTCCTCCACCTCTACTTTCACCTCTTCTTTCTTCAGCCCCGGAAGATCGGCTTTGAAAACATGGGCCTTCGGCGTCTCCTTCCAATCTATCCGCGCGTTGGCGGTGGCGGAAATTTCGTTGGTTGATTGAAATTGTGGGAAAACTTCGCTCAGAACTTGAGGAATCAAAGACATTTTTCCTGATCGTAGGATTCTTTATGTAATGGTGTTATGAATTTTGATCATATTTATAGTGGGTGAGAATGAGACCATGAAGTTTCAGGGTTCTTCTACAATATACAAGAAACTTGTCGTTTGCTCCCGCTTCACTTTTTCCTTTTCCTTTTTAAATTGTATATACATACCACTGTACCAATGACATTGAAAGCACTCTCTAGAAAATGCTAATTATTGTTGCGACGTCTCAGCCTGAATTCTAATATTTGGGTGTTCTTAAATTCAATATGTACAAGCCTCCCGAAACTTCATTGCCCATTCCTATGGTACCCACTATATATAATAAACTATAAAAATATGATCATAATTCAAAACCGTCACACAGATCTATCAATCGAGTTTGATCCCTCAAATTATGAGTGAAGTTTTCTGAATCTAGACTTAAAAAACTTGCATTATATAGATAAATTGTGTGAATTTCTACTTGTATATTATGATCCCAACTTGAATATCAATTGAGCATAAATGAAGAGAATTGGGGCATAATTGGAGCTTTAAGGATGAAATTGAAGACCTACCAGGAAGTTTTGGACTTTATTAGAAGCTTTGAAAGTACATTTAAGAGTTTGGAACCAATGTGAAAATTCTCGAAACTTTGAAGTACCAAATTTGAAGGAAAAAAGTTTAAGATCCAAAGCGAATGAGTTTGGAAGCTGAAGGATCAATTTGGAAGGAATTGTAAATAGTAGGACCGGAATCTGGTTTATTTAAAGATGGAAGGACCAAAAATGTACAAAAACCTGGAGTTGGGGAGTAAAATTGCAGAGAAGACCAGGGGTTAAACATGCATAGCTGCGATCGTGGCCGGTGAATTTTTGTGCTTTCTGGTCAGAACATGGATTTTTATTTTTTTTTCCTAATTCAGTAGCACATCGAATAATTTTTGTACATGACTTTCGAGGCAAATTGAAGACTATACAAAGACCGAGCCTAGATCAAGAGAAACGACCACGCAATATAGATTATAGAGATCAAAGTTCCGAGTTTTCCTTGACAACGAATAATGTGCAAATTCAAGATCTTGAAGAAATTCATCATCGAGGCAGCCATCTTTTCATCTAGAATATTCGGGTATGAATTATTCAACTTTCTCTTTTTATTAATCCAGCCATGTTTTACTAAACCTGTTATGGATAGATTTAACAACGAAACTTTGTGTTTTGATTTAATGTGAAATTGCTCGTTTTTGTTTTAAGTCTCATCTTCTGGGTCAATTATTTATTATTCTCTTATTCTGTTTTGATTTTTGACACCGTTAAAACTTGTTCGAGGCTTATATGTATTTCGAAACACTCTATAAATTATCACATGGTAACAAAAATACATGGTCCTATAATAGATAGAGATATCATTATGCTCTACGAAATCATTAGACGATGATCTTTGTGAATTAATGCGTGCTTATATGTTTACAATTTAGCCCCTGTTTGATGGAAATTAAAATTAAATTTTGATAAAAATTGATGAAATGTGCGATCGAAAAGTTGTGGCCCCATAAAATATGTGGTTAAAATTATTTGTTGACTTTAACTTAAATTGATATCTGAATTTTAATTTTTACCGAACGGGGCTTAATTAGAGATAATTAAATCCATATATTGGTACCATTAAATATTTTGGATCGTTGATCTGTAACGTAGTCAAGAATTGATAATTGAATCGCATATCACAAGGTGAATTCGGAGTCCTAGTATTTTATGTGATTGAAATTTGAAATAGGCTATATGTACCGTTTCAAAAACACCTGCATCTCGTGATTATAAGGCACTAAGTACTACTATATTAGGTCATTAGCAATTGCCATTCCTCTTTGATATATTTCCACTGAGAATTGCTTTGGGTGTTATGAAGTTAAAGTACTCCAAAAGCATTACAATATTATATCCATCCAATACGGAAAACAAATCCCCCATGATAAAATTACAGTCTATAACATCTTTTGCTTTCTTTTCCTGTTCTACTTCTACATTACAGGTTTCTGTTTTTACTACTTGTAAAGGATAATTGTTATTTTGAATATTGTATATCATCTTGTAATCATATCTCTCAGTTATTATCTGTTAGTTGTTTGTAATTTTCAAACTCTAGCTTCTACGATAATGAGACTCTGCTTTTTTTTGTAATCTCTTTTAGATACGCTCTCCCTCATGAATGCACCCTCGCACCTGATCTCCTTACAGATCAAATCCCATCCGGCCTTGGTGACGAGTTTAGCTCTCTAAGTTCCGCTATACGTGCCCATGAAACCATGATTTCCTTCAACGAGCTTCATGAAAAGTTGTTCACTTTTAAAGCCCTTATGGAGCATGAAGCTGCCAAAACATCACCTGCTTTTGTTACGGCCAATATTGCCACCAAGACACACCCTCACCGACCTTCCTTAGGTCCAAGGCCTACATATCCTGCCCACTCATAGTCTCGGCCGCGACAAAATAGACACCAACCCTTCCAACCTGGTCCAGATTATGTCATGATTGGTGATGGTATTGGTCTCTCGATTTCTCACTTGGGTTCCAACTCTTTACCCTCTAAATCCACTCCCTTTACTTTATCCAATGTTTTATGTGTTCCATCTATGAAAATAAAATTAATATCTATTTCACAATTATGTCTCACAAATAATGTTTTGTTGAATTCTTATATAATTCCTTTTCTGTGAAGGATTTGAAAACGAGAACTGTACTCGTGCGCAGTTAAACCAATGAGGGCATACATGAGTGCCAAATACAACTCCTCATCCATCTCCCATGATTGCCTTCTCCTCTGTCAAATGCTCCGTAACTGATTGGCATTCATGTCTTGGTCATCCCTCTGCAAAAGTGCTTGATCATTTACTTTCCTTTGAACGGATTCCATTGTGTTCTCGTCGTCTTTGGATCAATAATTGTGATGCATGTCTTTGTAACAAGTCACAAATTACCTTTTTTTGAATCTAGTCTTGTTAGTGATTCTTCTCTTAATTTAGTTTATTCTGATGTTTGTTGTTCTCCTATTGAGTCTTTTGAGGGATTTAAATAATAAGTAATTTTTATTGATCACTTCACCAAATATTTATGGTTTTATCCCATATGCCGTAAATCTGATCTGATTAATATATATTTAAATCCGTTGTTGAAATTTTTTACAATACACCAATTGTTCGCATATACAATGATAATAGTGGTGAATACCTTACTATGAAAAATTACTTAGCCACCACCAAAATTTTCCATCTTTCCTCTTCCCCTCACGCTCCGGAACTCAACGGCTTTGCTGAACGTCGCCATCATCATTTCACTGAAACTGGTATCACTTTGTTACATCATGCGTCTATGCCCATTGGTTATTGATCTTATGCATTTGTCTACCTTATAAACCGTATGCCTAAGATTAATCTGTCAAATATGTCGTCATTTGAGAAATTATTTTCTCATCCCCCTAATTTGGGCAAATTATGCATTTTTAGTTGTCTGTGTTACCTTGGCTTTGGCCCTATACGTCGAACAAAATTGAATCCAAATCCAAACCACGCGTCTTTCTAGGCTACTCGCTATCCCAAAGCGCCTATCTGTATCTCGATTCGTCCACAAATAAAATTTATACTTCTCATCACGTCACATTTGTTGAGTCTGTTTTCCCTTTCAAACACCCTAGTTTTCATACTTCCTTTCCTAGCTCTGTTGACGCTAATTGTCTTCTGTCTCCTCCTCTTTCAACCATCTTGGCAACAGGATCCGGTTTGGATACTTCATTGCCACTCCACAGATTGCCGCGCAGGTTAGTTCTTTGCCCGCATCTCCCACTTCAACAATTCCTCAAACTTCATACACCAGTTTCTCTCCACTAGCTTCGAAAACTCCATCCAAGTCGTCCTCGCCTGCAACCACTTCCTCTGCCCAAAACTCTACATCCCTAAGTCCTATTTGCCACCCTAAAGATCCCCTCTTCAAGTATCCTAACCACAACCCAAGCCCATTTCAGCTCAATCCTAACTCCACTGACCATACACTCCCTACTATGCCCCTTCCTTCAGCCCAACCCTCCAACACTCATCCCATGCAAACCGGAGCCAAAAATAACATTTCCAAGCCCTCCACTAAACACCTATACCTTACCACCACAACTAATACACTAGCCCTTGAACCTACATGTGTTTCACAAGCACTCAAAGATCCAAATTGGCACCATGCAATGTCTGCATAATTTGATGCCTTATTTCAGAATGGGACATGGTACCTTGTTCCCCCTCACAAATCTCACAATATCGTGGGATGTAAATGGGTTTACCGCATTAAACATAAACCTGATGGCTCTATTGATCGCTACAAAGCTCGTTTAGTAGCCAAAGGATTTCATCAACACCCAAGTATTGACTTTAATGAGACGTTCAGTTCTGTCATTAAACCTACAGCTGTTCATCTTGTCTTGAGTCTTGCACTCTCTTTTGACTAGTTTCTACGACAACTTGATGTTAAGAATGCCTTCCTCCATAGAACTTTGGTCGAAGAGGTTTACATGCAACAACTCCGTGGCTTTGTTGATTCTCAATATCCCAATCATATTTGTTGCTTACGAAAAGCACTCTATGTCCTCAAACAGGACCCTCGAGCATGGTATCATGAACTTAAACAATACTTACTCTCAGCTGGTTTTACCAACTCTGTAGCTGACACTTCATTATTTATATATAATATGACTGGCTTTACTCTTTATTTATTGGTTTATGTGGATGATGTGATTATTAGAAGAAATAATGATGCCTTTCTTGAGCGTATTGTGACCGATCTAGCCAATCGATTCTCTATCAAAGACTTGTGCTCTCTTTCATAATTCTTGGGAGTAGTCATTCCTTGCACTAAAGGCCAGTTCCTCACTCAGCACACTTATATTGCCGATCTCCTTGCCCGTACAAAAAATGACTAATGCAAAACCTGTGTCCTCTCCAATGTCTCGAAGCCATGTACCAACCCTACTTGATGGCGCCTCTTAATCTAATCCTACAAAGTTTCGGCCTATTGTTGGTGCTCTACAGTATCTCTCCCTTACTAGGCCTGATATTGCTTACACCGTTGGTAAGTTATCTCAATTCATGCACTGCCCTACAAGTGGCCACTGGACTGCTGTCAAACGTTTGCTTCGTTACCTCCGTGCCAATATCACTTATGGTCTCCTCCTACATCGCAAGTCTCCGCTTACTCTTCATGTCTTTCCCGATGCTGACTGGGCAGGTAACCATGATGATTGTTCTTCTACCAATGCCTATATTATTTTCCTAGGTGCCAATGCAATTTCCTGGAGTTTCTGAAAGTAGAAGTATGTTGCCAGATCCTCTACCGAAGCAGAGTACAGGTCCATTGCCTCTACCGCCGCTGAGAACACTTGGATACGCTCATTACAGTTTATTGTAATAATATTGGTGCCACTTATCTTTGTGCCAATCCAGTTTTTCACTCTAGAATGCAGCATATTGCTATTGACTATCACTTTGTTCGTGAAAAAGTTCAATCTGGTGAACTTCGTGTCTCTTATGTCTCCTCTACTAATCAACTTGTTGATGCTCTCACCGAACTGCTCTCCAGAGCATGCTTAGCTGATATTCAGTTCAAGATTGGAGTTCGACCACCCTCCATTATGCGGCGATGTTAAGGATAATTGTTAATTTGAATATTGTACATCATTTTGTAATCATCTCTCTTTGTTATTATCTGTTAGTTGTTTGTTATATTCAAACTCTAGCTTCTAGGATAATGACTGCTCTTTTTGTAATCTTCAAACTCTAGCTCCCGTGACTCTTCCTGTATATATATACCAGCCTCTACTGAAAAGCAAGTAGGCCATTTTATGTCAGATTCTTCTGTTTATTAATTCCTTTACTACTTACTTCGAACTCCATTGATACTTATTAATGAAGCATAGAGTGGACCTCACCTCCTAATTCAGCTCTTGTCGACTCAATGACCACTGTTGGATATATTAATAGTTGCAATAGAGTAAAGTGCAGAAAAATAAAATTTATCGACTGATCGAGTTTCGTGACAGCACGATGTCCTAAAACGAAATTGTCCGTCGATAATTGTTGCGACTTTTGTGGACAATCACCTCCAGAATACAACAATCAAATAAACCAATTGTGCAGCAATCACAATTGATTTTCAAAACTCTTAAGTGTACTCCAGAAAAATATGAAAAAACTGAGTATAATATTTTTTTTTCAATAGAAAGATACAATTCATTTTTATTTTTTTTTTTGTGTATTTTTCCTAATGTCCAAATGGGGGTTTATATAGATAGAGAAAAGATGAAACTGCCTCCACCATGATCCAACATTATTTGCGGTGGTAATGGGTTGTTAATATTGAACAGATAAAACCAATCATATTTTACTGGCTAGTTGACCCATTAAATAATTACGAAAATAATTAAAAAAATAATTATTTTATTTGGATCAAGGAAGATTTTTTAATATAATGCGTGAGTTGTGACTCGAACCCCCCAACCTCCCATACAAATTTCACATTTTTACCAATTGAACACTTCATCTGAATTAATTATTTTTTTCACATATTATATTTATGTTATAAATATCTAACAACCACTCCATCCAGTGTTAGAATAGTACAATGATGCATAACCTACAGAATTCAAGGAAAAACTAAAACAAAGTCTACTAATCTTTTTTCCCAGTCTTCTATGGACATCAATTATAGAATAACTTCAGAATAACTGAATTACTATGCAGAATAATATATTTTACCTTTCGCACACCCTCAATGAACATAATCCATACCAATTATCAATAACAAATCTGATCACCATCGCTAGGTGTTTTTTCACCGCTTCCAGGCCCCATCAGAGCTTTCATCAAGCTTCCAGGTGTAATTTTCTTTCTCCTGTACAAAATTCAAGACTTCAATTTCACCAAAGCGTAGGAAATAACTATCGAAAAAACAAAAAAGACGAAGAAAATGGTAAAATGTCTGGCCTTTTATCATCATCAGAAGCTGCTTTTTTCTTTTGTGGTTTGAATTCTTGCTCAGAATCTTCACCTATACCCATATTTCCCACCAGTAATTGCTGAAATTCCGATAGCAACTTTCAATTTCACTATATGAGCTCAAATATGGCTAATACGTGCTTGCTTCAAAAGATAATAATACTAAGAAGTGAGTTTATTGGCTAATACGTACAGAATATGGCTAATACGTACAGAATATTTTATTGTGAAAATGCATTATTGAAATGAGTTTTAGAAAAAAAATTATTTTTAATTATTGTCAAACTGAGCGTATAAAAAAGTTTTAACTTTACATACATAATATTTTGAGATGTGTGGTTAAAAATTAAAAATAATGCTAGTTGTACATTCAAAGTGTACATTAAGTTTGGAACCGTGTGATGTGTCAAAATTTGTATCATTGATTATTTAAATTAATGTTAAAATCAATGTATAAAAAGTTATCATCTTATAACAATATCAAACTCAATGTTAAGCTCTTTTTGGCTCCCATCAAATCAAAATTTATTTTTCTCTCTTCTTATCAACCACGTTTTCTTCAATAAAATAATATTACATGTAAATCTAAAAAAAAAAACAATTCTTTTTTACACATTTTCTAAAAGAAATACAATTCCTCTTATTATAAATTGAAATAATGGAGCCCGAACATGTACTAAATTCGATGTATATGTAGCAAGATTGAAAAAGTAATTTGAAAAAAAAAAAAAGAGTTTTATTTTAATGGCTGTAGAGAGGTAAAGTAGTTGCTTTGCAAAAAAGAGTTGTATGTAAAATTGCATCATGTGGATCTAACTTATTGTTTGAATAGAAACTTGATATTCAACCTTAAAAACATATAACTAGTTACTTCTCAACATTTCAAAGTTACCTAGGCCTTGTTTGATTTTTTTCATCACTTTTTTTCAAACGCTCATTTTAATCGTGCACTCTAAAAAAATTAATTTTTTCTCATTTTTTAAAATCTTTTTTTTTTTTTTTTTGCTACTTTTTAACCACACAATATCCAAAAAATAATAATAATAATAACAAAATCGCTTCAACAAAAATCAACTTCGCATTAATAAGATAATAGGAAAATTGATGCAAATGGTCCTAAACCTTTGTCCAAATTATATTTTTGTCTAAATCTTTCAAATTAAGCGCAATCGTCCCAAATCTTTTCAGGTTTTTTGCAAATGGTCCTTTTAGAAGGAATCCATTAAGAGTGGCTATTAGTTTTATGTGCGCAATGCAACTTCCCTTATTTTGTTTCTATTTCAATTGAAAATTTTGTCAAATGACTTCCATTCGAAAGCACAAGAAAAAAAAACAGAAAATAATGTTTAAAAATAAAAGAATTTTAAAAGATAAAAGAGTTCATCATCTTCAACCCACCTCATACCCCTACACAGGGCGGACGCAGACAATTTAAGTTAGATGGCACAATCAAACTCTATACAAATCGAATACTTTATTCTTGATTTTTGAATGATTCATACTTGATTCGAGACAATGCAGATTTACATTTTTAAAAAAATATTTTTTCATTAATATTTTGCTAATCATTTTAATCCATTTGATTTTGAAGTCATTTTATTAATCTTTTGTTCATCAGAAGAAAATGCATATTTACGTTTAAAAATCTTATGATGCAAACAATCAATTCAAGTAATTGAAAGGAAAAGCATATAACTGATATTCAATATTAATAATCAATCAAATAAACACAATTCGTTAAATATAAATCAAATTGGATATAATGAGTTTAGACACATTCTATATACACAATTTGATAAGAAAAAAATACAAATTTAGGTTCTAATTACTTGAAAATTTGATTGAAAGTTGAAGATTTGTAGTAAATGTGATAATTTGTAGAGAATTATATACAATTTTAAAATTAGAAGAGTTAAGATTTTGTTAAAAGATGTGAGAAAAAGAGTAAGAGAGAGAGAAGAGTTAAGATTTTGTTAAAAGACGTGAGAAAAAGAGTAAGAGAGAGCAAGAGAAAAAAGAAAAATTCAAATTTATTTTCATTTTGCCCTTATTTGGTGGAAATTAAAATCGAATTTTTAGTCAATTTTGATAAAAGTTGAACGATTATGGATCCCATGAAAGATGTTATTAAAATTAATTGTTAATTTGATTTATATTTCAATCAATATCAAACATGATTTTAAAAAAAAAAAAAAATCTAAAAAGTTGGACCCCCGTGTCCGCCGGTGCAAAGTACCATTAGTGCCAAAAATGAGAAGGTTTGAGATCATTTGCGTCATTAGAAAGGTTTAGATTAACAAAAAAAAATTCATATCGATGAAATGTTTGGACCTAGTTTTGTCAATTTTCCAAGTTAAAATATCCCAATGACAAATGCAATCCAACATTCCATTGAAATAATCACATGGCACTCATAGAATCTTGTTTCACATTAAATTTTTTGCCACTAGTCGAATTGAGTAGTAAATCTACGCGACAACTTAACAAAGATTTGAAAGATTTCCGCCACGGAAAACTCATTGCGCAACTCAGGAACCAACCGTGTTCATTTTTAAACATTATAGACCAACATATTACTAGGACAATAAGTTGGGAATATCTGTGCATTTTTTAGTCGAATGAGAATTACTTTTCCTTTTTCTGAATTGACAAATTTGACCGCTACAACAAACTGAAACCCTGCAAAAAGTGATCTGAAGTTTGATCAAAATTGAGGCTACAATTGGATTAAGTACAGACGATGGACCTCATAAAACCTTGTTATGTTTCAACAGAAGAATTGGATATATAAATATTTTAAACCAAACACTGTGTTTCATTTTCAGAGACTGTGCTATCCAAAATGGGATTATTAGCAAAAGAAAAGAAAGCATGGATACAAAAGAGATATATATATATGAGGTTATTTCCTTTTTCTCAAGGTAAAATCCATTGCCAATTATAGTAACCCGGAATTTGCAGAAAAAGGATTAATTTACACAAATATGGAAAACCCAGCCAAGAATTTGCAGAAAAGAAGAAAAATGATAGGTCAAGACTCAAAAGCCAGACTAGCATAACATGCTATAGAAGGCACATACTGTGCTACATCTTTGTTTTTACACAAATATGGAAAACCCAGACTGCAGAAAAGAAAAAAAGATGGGCCAAGAATCAAAAGTGAGACTAGCGAAACATGTTATAAACGGCACACACTGTGCGACGTCCTTTTTCTTTTTTCTGTATGGCCTGCTTGCTTGAGAGTTTTGGTTTTTTTTTTTTTTTTTCTCAGTATCAATTTTGAATATTTTTAGTAGTAATTCTTAAAACAGTTCAATTTATGATTAAGAGTTTATATGAGTAATGATTTCTTAAGCATGATGTTTAGTTTATGCCAAGTACTAAGTATATGGCACACTTGTAGTTTGTGTGAAATCTAAGTATATTACTTAGCATAAATTGAGTACCGTGCTTAGGAGATCAAATCCGGAGTGATATATATATATATATATACACACAATTATAATTAAAATGTGTTTACTCTATCATTTTTCAATGTGTAGACTAGAGACTAAGCTTCGAACTATTGCACGTCAATCATTTGTTTTTGAAATATAAGATGAAGAAAAATAAATATAATTATAAAGCTAATTTTCATTAATAGGTACATCTAATATTTCTACTACATATTTTTTAATGGGTTTGTTGGCCCCACCTCATGTGAGAATGTAGACATCATCGTGTACATGTAATATATTTCTTTTTTAATATATGGCGTTCATTTTATTTATTTTTTACTTAAATGAATTTTTTCAATTTATAATTTCTTATATGAAAAGTTTTTCTCATAATTGATAATTTAATTATAAGTAATTTTTTACATATAAGTTAATTCTTAATATAAAAAGTGAAATATTTACTTGTAAGTAAATTTAAATTATAGCTTTTTACTTGTAAGTAAATTTCTATATTATTAATAGTACTCTATAAAATATTCTTAAGAAAACTAAAATTTTATTTTATAAATAATTTTTTACTTATTTTTTTATTTACGAGTTAATTTTGCACAAAAGATAATTTTTTAGAAGGTCAAATTGAAACAATATTGAAAAAACGACCAAAGATCACCGATTTAGTAAATTTATATTACACTAGTTTCGAATGATTTTTAAACATCCAACACCAGAACCCAAAAAATTAATTAACACCTATTTTGCAACCTCTCGTAAACGAAAAAACACTCCAAGCATGCGCTCCCATGCTTTGTCCATCAAAACATTGGATTCCCAATTTACTAACCACTCTAATCACAATTTGCACGGAAAAAAATAAACAGAGAGAGAGAGACTACTAATAATAATGGCAACTCATTCTATTAATCCTTCTATTAATTGATTCCTGGCCAAGGTGGTTTGGAATCAATTACTACAAAGTACAAACAAACATCCATTACAATAGCATTCTACATTCTAAGGCAGGCACAGAGAAGAAGAAACAGGGCAACAGTTTCAACCAAAACCAAACTGCAATATCCTGTTGTTGCCATTGAAGGCAAGCATTCCATTCCACCATTTTTCTTGTAATCTAGAAGCAAAACAAAAGCTCTGACTCGACCTGCACTTATTTGTCTCTAATACTAGCCAAAAACAGCCATTTTTTGGCGCTAAACATTCTTTCATCATCTTCACTTTCCTATAATACCGACCACTTGTCCCAAAATGTAAATACTAGACTGCCGTTTAATTTCTTTTCTAAAACCATAAACTTCCATTTTCACGATATGATAAAAAGGAAGCCGAAACCGATTAGAGTAAACCAATTGGCAAAACAGTGTTGATTTGGATTAGTAAGTCCACTCCTGGGGAAGCCTCGGTTCTTGATTCACTGCTGGTTGGGCTTGGGCTCTCAGATTTTCCCTGTAATTCTGCTCCGAAATCCGGAGATTGTTTCCATACGTCAAAGCAGCATCTGCATACATTAGATAACAAGATGAGCAAACCTTGAGCTTTTAAATACGAGATTGTAAGAAAACGCCCTATTACAAGATTCATTCCAACATTCTCCCTTGACAAATATACAGATATCAAGTAGCAGGCAGATACAGAAATAGAAATTAATGACAATTACCAGAAGTTTTCGTGCAAAACTCTAAAAAACCTAGAAAAACACTAATCGTGGTGTATTACCATAGTCTGGGGAGTGAGGCTGTGGCTGTGGCTGGGTATTCATCGCCTCCAAATTCTTATTCAGGGCCTGAACAACTCGATCTGGTATCAGAAATGTCGAACGTCCTGCATTCAACAAACAATATTATACAAAAGTCAGCACATATTAAAACATTCAATTAGAGTCGGCACATATATAAAAGACAATAAACCTGGTTTCTTGCGAGTTCCAGTAGCGGTTTCAAATCTTCTAGGCAAAAATACACCTGTTCCTGAACGGTCTTTTCTAGTCCCCGGATCACCAAGAAACACCGCCCTCATGCCTGACCCCATCTGTTGTTCACATTTCTGCTGAGACTGTTGTAAAGTAGGCCAAGCAGCCATTGATAACCCGTCAGGCCTTTCTCCATTTTTTCTACAACTCTGCACCATCTGTTGGTACCCACGTTTCTCCTGTCCAAAAATACCACTTCCCAGCTGTTGTTTCATCATATGATGCAGCTTCAACTGCTGGAACATGACCAAGAAAAACAAAATCAGTCTAAGAACTTCTAAAATATTATACCAGTGAAAAGAATTACTGGAATACTGCATACTTGGGCGGCTTCCAATTGTCGATATGAAAGGCGGCTTAGATTTGAGGATATCCCAGAGCCATAATTTGGGTTTTTGAGTGATGCTGTAACGTGACTGGGCTTTCTAGGAGGTACCGGGACTCTACCAACTCTGTTGCCGCTCGAGTAGAATCCATTTGCTTCTTGAATCATTCTCATCCTAGCCGCCTCCTCTGCGGCTGCATACAGCAAGTCCCACGCGGCTCCATCTTTTAAGTTGACACGCGGCGGTGAAGAAACACGCGAAATGCAGCGGCTGGACCTTTGCTTACACTCACACCACCCCATAACACTGCACAGCGTTGATTGTGGCGAACAAGAGAGCCCCATACCCTATGAATAAATAAATAAATCCAAAAGTAAACCACATTTCTTGTGTAACCAGTGAGATAGAGGGAGCATACCTTTCGGTTTTCTGAGGAGCAGTTGGGATCTCGAAGAGTGGAGTAAGCAATTTTTCGAGTTAACCCAGTGATGTAGTCATCCTCGTCGCTCTCAGTGTCGATTGACTCAACGGGAGAACTCATATTGGAGTTGGGCCCGTAAGAGTTTCCAAACCCAGAAGTAAAATCATCATGCCTTTTCCCCTTGTTAACGCTAACCCTGTACTTCATTAGTAGGTTCTCATCAGCTAGAAACTCCGACGGCAGCCATAACTCCTCCGCCATCTCTCTACAAGTACTTATCCTAACACCTGAAAATGAAACAACAGACTCTTTTGCCGTGGGTTGTGAATATATATAAACAAGCGTATGTGCCTATAAGTATCTATCACTGGAAATTTGGGAATCTTAAAAGTGGATTTTGAAAGGGATTAACGTTTGTTTGCTGCTTGTTGAAGGTTTAATTATAGCCACCAGTGTAATACTGCTGGGCGGTTCCCACAGAAGAAAAATCACAGGGACCCAGCACAACATGGAGAGAGAAAAGGTCAAAGAGACGAGAGTGTGCAGAGACTGAGAAGGGAAGAATAAGAGTCAGGCAGGGGAGTCCTTTTAAATTGTTTATTGGGAAAAGTTCACTGCTAGTCCTCAATCTAATACTATAGTAACATTTAGTCCTTAATCTTTTATTATAGTTGGATGATCACTTATCAATGACAAATATTTTTCAATATTGAATTAGATCATCACGCGATCTTCTAGAGTGTATTTGGTAAATATTAAAATGAGAGAATATATTTTTTTGAAATGATGTGATGGCGAATATGTGGTTGAAAAAGAAGGAAAAATTATTGATGTGAAAGAAAATATTATTTTATTAAATAATATCTTATTGGAAATTAGTAGAAAAATGAGAATGAAAAAAATAATGTGGTTCAAACAGGATTGGCTTTTGTTTCAAATCTTAGCTCTATTCCTGAAAATTTAAATTAATTTACTTATTTATAAAAATATAACTATTTTGGTATTGAAGCAATAGATTAAGGACGATGGTGCAAAATTTCCATGTTCATTCAAACTCACGTTTGAGCACAATTTTATTTTAAAATAATGATTTTTTGAAAAATATATAATTAAAAGAAAATTCGATTTATGTATAAAATTATCTCATGAAATAATATTTCCTCCAAAATAAATTTTGAAAAAAATGAATGGACAAACAGTAGGCGTAATTGGTAATTTAAGCTAAGCGCAATAACGGCGCGTGTTTCTACGCACCACGTCAGAAAAGTTGAAAAGTATATGCAGAGTTGTAGCCAGGTAATTGTGGGGTGGGGGTTTGGAGTGATGGTGGGTCCACCTCTGACACCGTCACTCGTTTCGCATGTGAGCCAGTGGTGGGGTCCGCCTTCGTTCAACCTCTTCAGCGAATTCGGTCTTCCGATATAATCGTTGTATTAGTCCCTGTTTGGCCCCCATTTTAGAGGGTTAATATTTTTTAGAATAATGATTGATAGAAGAATGTGTGGTAAAAAAGTTTTAGATTTTTGTGTAATATTATTTTATTTGATAAATGTGTGATTAAGATGAAGAGAGAGAAAAAATTAATTTAATGGAATGAAATTTAATAGGACTCAAACGGGACTTATTTCTAATTACACATTTTTCAATAAAATAATATTTTTTATCATATCAATAATTTTTTTTTTCATTTTTAATCACATATTCCCATTCATCACATCAATAAAATGCCTTCTTCTATCCAAAATGTGCACCAAACAAGAGCTTAGGCATTTTTACAACTTAAAATAGAAAATATAAGAGTAAAACGTAAAAATTTAGATAACAATTCAGATTCAAGCCCCGATTGAGTTATATTATTATTTTCATTCTCATTTTTCTACTCATTTTCAATAACACAGTTTTTAATAAAATAATATTTTTTATTACATCAATAATGTTTCCTTTTTTTTAATCACATATTCCCCATCCATCACATCAAAAAAAATGCATTCTTCTACTCAAAATGTATACCAAACGGGGCCTACTTGTGTATTATTTGTTAATATATTTATATTTTATTT
Organism: Fraxinus quadrangulata; assembly: GCA_903798255.1. Classification (NCBI taxonomy): domain Eukaryota; kingdom Viridiplantae; phylum Streptophyta; class Magnoliopsida; order Lamiales; family Oleaceae; genus Fraxinus; species Fraxinus quadrangulata. Next base: position 42,024 of record CAIGRB010118382.1, read on the forward strand.
ATATTTTTCTTGAATCAAATGCAGTGGATTTTAGGGACAACGTGTTGGGGCCTTTCTGACTTGTTCGCTAGTGGTGACAGAACGACCGGACATTTGTCCTCACCTACTCCACGTGGCAATTTTGCTTTGCATGTAAGCTATTGAAGATTTATGTTGACGATTCTGCCATTGAACTTTTCTATATTTAACGAGATTGCCACCGGCGGATTTTAAGATGTGGCCCAGACCAGGTAGTGGCAAGAGTCGCTAGACTAGATTAGTACTCCTGCTGGGTCCGGGTCAGGATCCGGACGATATATACATCAGTCCAGATAAAGCCTGTGATGAAGATCTGTCTGTGGAAGATATTTTTGGCAGAAGCATGAAAATTCCAATCCGACGGTGTAAATTGAATTTATCCATCTTTTTAGCTCTTGTTTGATCATTTAACAAATTTCTTTAATTTTTGTATTTATTTTCAATTATATATTGATACAAAATATTTTATACGCAAATTCAAATTTTTTTCTACTTTTTAATTATATATTTTAAACAAACTACTATTCAAAATATTATTTTTTTTCAATAATGACTATCAAACAAGGGCTTAATATATAACTCTGATTTCTTCATGACCTGATTGAGCTTATTTTTTAAAAATAGATTTTTTTTAAAAGAAAAAATTAGAACGTAGGATTAAAAGTGGAAAAAAATTAGTTCACATAAAATATTTGATTATGGAAACTTGTGATTGAAAATGTTTTGAGTTGATTATAGAATGTGCTCAAATGGGGCCTCAATAAAATTATGCTATAAATAGTCGTCGATGTTACATACCACAATTTAGCATGACACAAATGTCTGTAATGGCAATGTCAGAAGTTGGTTTGACATGAATCTATAGTTAGGTGTAATGGCAGCAAATTACTACGATGAGTAGTGAACCTTAACAATGGAGTCTGGGAAGCAGCTATACAAAGAGATTGTCTAAGGGGTTAGGAAGCTTCCCATTAAGAAGACGACAATCAAAGTCCGTTTGGTAAGGAAATGTAGGGTCGAAGGCAACAACTTCAAAAGGTGGCATTATCATAATTTCAGTATATTGCGAGAGTAGGATTACAAGGATCGCATATCCTATGGAGTTCAAACTCTGTAGAAATGATATTGAAGATGTTGCTTTATATATGGAATGCCATTTAGAGCTCGGAAGCATGTGCTATGAATCATGACTCTGCTATCAATTGATGTATACCCATGTCTCTTAAGCTTTTCTAGCTAAGTTTATTATAAGAGTGACATACTTGACGAACAGTTAGTAGATCCATCACGTGCTTCCGTCCCCATAAATGGTAGTCTGAGTGCTAAACTTTATGTACAAAATGCACAATCCTAGGGGCCACATGATCAACTAAAAAGCCGACTTTAGGCACCTCAAGGGAGGGCTAAAGTATCCGTGTGGTTGGGAACCCATCGATTGGTGATAAGCCTATGTTGGGCGTCCGAAGGCTTGAGGTTACCAATAAATCATTGCTATGCTCTGGGGGCTACGATAAAAATACAGTAACACCTCTAGACCAAATGAAGCTATCGAGGAGAGCAATCAAAAAGATTCACATGCTAACTTGTGTGCTTTTGCTATGCGTTCTAGCCTTGTCATGGGGTACATTGGTTAGAAATACGATCGTGGGGATAATATTGCATAGTTTGACAAAATGAGGCTAGATGCTAATATTCGTGGGAACGAGTGTGCTTTGAAGACAATTATATTTGCCATGAATTCATTAATAGCCCTAATTGGGGAAAGCACTGATGAAGGCATTGCACAAAAAAGTAATATGTTCGTAGGAAGTGACAAGAACAAAGATAGTTTGTAGTGCATTCGAATGATTCTCAATGCTTTAGCTGGAGTTAAGAGATCTCCTTTCCATTGGGTATGCTTGAGAGGACCGTGTGTTGCACATGAGTATGGAGATCAATCATAAGTGGTAGCCATAAGTCCTAGAGGAAGTTTCTCATTCAGTAATAGGAGAGAAAGCCCTGATTGTGGTGGACGCATGCAAGCTAGTTCAATAGAGTCGAGACAATCAATTGTGATGTGCATTGCAAATAGGCAAACACCTTGACACCAAGTGCGACATAGGGATGTGTTCGTTGTTTACATAGTAATAAGCTTCACGGGGTCATGTTTAGACTCGTGATGGAGAAGGTGGAAAGTAGTCGAAGGGAGTTAGAATACTACAACAAAGGCCAAAAAATAGTCCCGGTGCAAGACTCGAAGAGTCGACCCTTAACACATCGACTCGATGAAGATAATTCAAGTACTCTAATTTCTATTCAACTGTGAAATAGTAGTTGAATTGAAGGGTTGGTATAGTTTGATGACATATTTTAACACACAATAAAGGAGCTAGAATACAGTTCACCTATATTATTTATTATCGTTTAATATTATAGCATTAAAGTCATTACTGAATTAGTTGTTCTAATAATTACTGCGTTAATCAATTTCTATTCCCCAAAAATGCCTATTTATTTGAATCCCCCGCCCCCGCCAAAAGATGGCAATCCATATTGGACCCGGACCGTGGGCTCGTATTTCTTATGAAGCCAGTGTTTTGTTTAACTTAAAAAATTGATAATTAATTTTAATTACATATTATAGAATAACAATTTTTATGAACTTTATTTTATCAAAATTTATTAAAACTCTGATTTTTGACAAAATCAAACGGGAGCAGCGTATTTTTGGATTGAAAAAATGTCTCATCAATTTCAGAATTCTGAATTCTTGCTAGGTGAAGTGGGTCAAAATCTTTTTATTTTGGTTAAAATAGAAACAGTGCCAGTTTTGGATTAACGAGAATATTTAAGTAGGAGATATGAATATATAACTTATTTTTTCTATTTTTTTATTGCTATAAGAGATGTAATAAAAAAAAATAAAAGTTTTATAGTTCCATCATCCAGGTGTTACTGTGTGATCTTTTGGACTAATGGAAAATGTACAATATGAGAGTAGTTTAACAAAAGTGCGGTGGAAAGAGTAGTTTATATTATTATTTTATTTGTAACGAATCAAGTGGAGAAGAATAAGCAATAGAAGTTATTTCTATTAATAGAAATTAGAAAAGAAAAAATTATTATGATTCCTCGAAATTATTGAAACGATAAATTTTATGTCAGGTTGATAAGTGCAAATATACACTTTTTATAGGTTCATTATTGCACGATTGGTCGTTGTTTCGAGTGATATTGTCAAGACCAATTATGTCTCTTTATAATTGGACTATGAATTAATTTCGCTAACTAGGTTAACGATGTAACCTAGTTTTGACAGCTTAATTTCAATTATCAAGAGTTGGCGTTAATCACGTTGATGTTTGTTATCTATGTTGATTCATTATGTTATATGGCCAATAGTAGAATGATTTGAGAGGTATATGGAGACCGATTGGGGATGGACGAGTTGTTTTCTCTTGATCATGAATTTGTATAGGTTATGGAGTTATATTTCTATGGTTTATGTGGTCTTTATTTTCGTAGATCTTAATGCACTTTTATATATTGTAATTTGCATATAAATATAATTGATTATACTCGAGAGATAGTATCAAATACATGAATGCGTACGATTAATGCTCAATAAATAAATTTGATTTAGACTATGAATGGTGAAATCACGCGTCTTAAACCTTATATCTCAAATTATATCTTTCCAATAAATGTAAATTTTATGAACTTTTATAATTTATCGATTAATCAATCATCATGAAATAATCTACTCTTTCACTTTGTACTTATTCTCACATTTGCACATTTGCACGCAATATATATGATTAAAAAGCCAAAATTCATTATCGTTTTTCCAATAATTTCTTTTTTAAAAAAAGTTGATCGCGTGTTGATTTCTTTCTTTCCTTCCATTCAAGAGGAAACTAATTTTGTGCTTTGGAAAATTTAAACAAATTATTTCTTCCGGTTCAACTTCAAAATGGATGGCCCTACTCGATGATCTTCGGGCAGTTGCATACTCATTTTGTGCATTGGAAATTTAAAAAAAAAATGCCCAAATGGACCTATCCTTGCATGCAATTTTTATGGAAATACAATTCAAGTAACGAATATTTTTAAATTCAAAAGTTACTTCTTTAAAATTAATATAATCGTAACATCAAAATAACTAACTCGTTTATTTTTACCTTTGATCAACAACTTACAAGTAAATTCTATAGGCTTAGCTAAACCTCCTACGGTAATTTAGCAAGAAAATGTTTGATAGACAACAAATTTGCGTCTTTCTTATACTTAATGTTCAAACACTTTCATGATATAAAAGAAACAAATAATATAATTATAGCGCTAGTTTCAAAAACTGAATCCGATCTTGAAATCGAAAATCAAGAACATGAGCTAAAATCTAATTTATGGAATGTTGTACTAGTATAATAAATTAATAGTGAGTTGATTAACTTCTCATCAATGCTTTCTCTTCAATTCTTTAATATAGAACGACAACCATTAACACCTCATCGATTGCTTTGAACGATTCAATCCCAAGACAAAATTTTATTGCTTCCAACCATATCAATCTTCCTTGATATTCTCCATGAACTACTATGCTTGTGGGTGGGCGCCGTTCTTGAATAAGGTTAAACCAAATCTAGAATTTGTAGCTCCAACAACTTGCATTTTTCTTCCACAAATTATCTGTGATCCAATCATAGGCATGATTTAGCTAATGCTAAATATGAAGCTCCAATTTAAATTGTTCAACAGAAAGTGTATTTCTTTGACCCGTCTTTTAAGGTTTGTCTTGACACTTGCACGTGTAGCACCTACTTTCAATTTTTCATCGTATTAGGGTGTTTGATTATATCAATGGTCTCACTCATTGATGTAAAAAAATATTTGAATTTAAGAGTGTCGTCCATTATACTAACACGTGAACTAGTTCAAAGTAGATCACTATTATGGGATTATGACAAATAGCTAATCCCAATTGGCGGAACAGCTGACAACCGACAATTCGTTGTTATGAGACTAGGTGCCAACTCTTGTTAAATGAACTTAACTATTTCTTGTCAAAGTATAAGTTGTCACATTACAATTCTCCAATCGAATGTCCAACTTATATTATTTCGAAGTGATTGCTCAAAGAACAATTAAGAAGTAATTAATATTAATATATTAAAATAAATTGTATTTATTTATTTATTTGTGGAATGGAATGGAATGGGAAAATATAGCTACACCTAAAACAAAAAAGTGTATTTGGTGGTTCTTTTAATTGTTTACAAATTGTGAGTTATATAAAATTTATGGATAATAACATAATTGAAAATGTATTGTATGGATTTCGATTTATGTGATAGACAAATAGAAAGACTTCTTGTCGCATGACATGAAAATCTAGTGAATGGATGGTCATATTCAAAATTCATCTACAACATACTTTGTCTCTAACTTCAATTATTTAATAGGAGAGGGTAATAACAAATAGGAAAGGACAAAAGTAACAAACATGAGAGAGAGAGAGTTTTAATTTTGCCGATTCACTGAGTCTAACGGTGCTTTTACATCTGGACGGACATACTCACAATGTCCCCCTTTTTTTTTTCCCCTATGTTAGCTAGACATAGTCCCACTTAGATTACATTTTAAGAATTTTTGTAGAGGCTGTCTATTTTTACTCGAAGTGATAATTTATTAATGCAATCCACAATAGCATTAGTTATTGCAATTTATGTGGAAGACAAATAGAAAGACTCTTAGTTCAAGTAACATTGATCTCTAATAAATATATAATTAAGTTCAATCTTCATTAGCTAGACAGACATATTAGGGGTGAACGCGGTTCAGTTTGGGCGGTTCTTGCTATATTTTCAACTCAAACCATTTCATGTAATTTGAAATTTTTTCAAATCAAACCAAACTATTTTATTTTCAAACCAAACCAAACCATAAATTGCGAGTTGGTTCGATTTTAATCCGCAATTTATGTATCGACATTATGATAATATATTTAAAATAAGTTAATATATAAGTTTAAACGAGAACTAATAATAATAAATGTTATATTACATTTATCTTTCCCACCCGCGAATAAATTATTTTCAAAGTTGGTTGCTAAAAAATGTTAATAGAACGAATATATATTTCTTTCTTTTTATTTACCTTTTCTTGTTTGCTTTTCATATTGTCATATAGTGGTTGATAAAGACAGAATTACATTCTACTGTAATAGTTTGGTTAAAACTTCTTTAATCTTATTAGTGAGATGAAAAATAAGAACTAAACATGATATGTTTAAATGTACAAAGAATGACAGAGTTCAAATTTATTGAAAATTGACAAATTTTATTCTCTAACGATTTTTAAAAAGTAGAATGTAGTAGTACTAGTTAGAGAACTTTAACATTTTCACACAATCAATACGTTCTATCCTTCGTTCTTTCTAAACTACAAACAAATTCATTAATCACGTATGCACACAAACAATCATTTTTTAATCCAAATCACAACTCTCAATTGTATAATAAGTACAAAAACAACAAATGAAAGAAAGAATAATAAAAAAATGATTTGAATTGGAATCTAAGACTTATTAAAAGAGAAGAGAGAAAGATATGATTCGGGTAGAATTTAGCAGACTAACAAGCAAAAAGCGATTTGCGATTGGGAATCGCATTTTGTTCTTCAGTGGTAGGCAAAGGTCAAATGTTTGAGAAATGAGAGTTTAGGTTAGAGCTTCTGAAGTTGTGGACGTAATTTGCTGTCGTAGTTTTGTTGAATTATGATTTGGATCGTTGAAAATAAATGTTTTTTTTTTATTTCATATGATTTGTGATTAATTTTAGTTTATATTAGATATCGGGTCAGGACGTGTGTTGTGGACTTATAGAACTATCGGCAAATAATGATAAACTTAATTTACTTTATAAGATTAATTCAATGGATTAGTTGTAATTTGTATTGCTAAATTGATATTTTTTCTAAAAAGTGAAAACTTTAAAATTTGTAAGTTAATAAAATTAATTTTTTAATTAAAAATTTTAAAAACGATTCAGTTTGATTTTATGCAGTTTTTGAAAATTGAAACCTAAATCAAAACATTTTGTAACGATTTGGTTCGGTTTGAAGAAAAAAATCGCGGATCCACATGGACCCGAAGCACCAATTTCAAACTAACGGTTTCGATTCGGTTTGCGGTTTCAAAATTTTTTTGTGCGGCCCTAAGACATATAACTCAAATTTATTTAATGAGAAAGAAAAAATTAACAGGGACAAGAAAAAGAGAGAACAAGTCTAATAGAGCATCTACATTTATACGAACCTCCATTTTTATTTTTATTTTCTTTCATGTGAACTTGACGGAGTCCCACTGGAATTCCATTGGAGATGAATTTTTGTAGATATTCTCTTCTTTTTTTTCCTATTTTTTTTATTTGGGCAATAGCCATTCAACCTACGTAAGGGTGCACAAATTGCCTAGCTATGCTTATATGGTAACTTTTGTATGCAACTCACGTTAATATTGAAGGTGTTCTCAGTGAATAATAAATTATATAATCTACAATGTATAAATAAAATGTATATTTAAACAACTGGAATTATTCAGCTAAACATCGCTACACCTAAAACTAGTCTGTCATACGAGGACCATAACCAATAGTTATTAATTAAAAAATTAAAAGAGTGATTGTAGTTAATATATCCCTATCACCGTCGTGGCAATATAATTATTTAAGATTCAAAATTCATTCGTACTTCATAAATCATAGCCGTGATTCGTGGGCTGAGTGTGGCGTCCACGTGTTGGTGGGTCCTTAATTGAGGCGAATAGTAGAAATCATGTGTTTGGACAAGAGCGAAATGAATTTGAGAGTGAAAAGTAGATTGAGGGCATGTTTGGCTAAATGTAAATTATAATTTAGTTCATCAAAATACATTTTATCTACACATTTCGTTGGATATATAACTTACTATATATGTTACGAGCTTGTGTCAGACCCAACACCTCACCCGCCACGTGTTAGTAAAGGTAGTCCACACCACCCCACGTGTCAAACGAGGTGATTGTGTGAGGGACGAGCTGATTACATGGGAGACGAACTGAACGTATGTCAGCGAAGAAAACACTCATCTGATATTTACTGCGGATGCAAAGGCCTGCACTCCGCTTCACGACTCTGCACCTAACTTGCCTCGCCCCGTCAAGGATTTCTTGTACAAAGATCTTTCCAAAGTCAAATTTCTGACTGACGAGACGTGTGACAAAACCCAAACGGTCAATTCAGCTGCCTTTGTCAGAGACATTCAATACCAGCCAACCTATGGAGGGACATATTAACACCTAAGATAGGACGGGCCCTGAGGATCTGATAACACGTGTCTCCTCATCCAACGACCCTGCTCTTCCCGTCCTTAGTATAAATATTCCCTCCATCTGCAAAAAAAGAAAATCAATTTTTCTCCTTCGATATCGCAAACTTGAGTATCATCATCTCCCTTAAATATTTGCACTTTATTACTGCACAGTTTATCAATCACTTCCCGATGGGTGTTCTACCGTCGGTAAACCTTTTCCGGTTGAACCTTGAACTAACTTGACCGTCGAAGTACTTGCGGCCGCTCTCAACCTCTCCGGAAAAGGCCACGAGTTACTAACGATTTGCTGCATGTGCAGGGAAGAGTTGACGTGAATACTTTTTCTGCTAGCCACGTGTGGGAACCACTTTTCGAGGTCAACAATATCCAATACCTTCTTAAAGCACATTTGGAAAATATTCATACAAAAAACATATTATGAATAAATAGAAATGAACGGTGAATAAGTGGGATATCACATGAAATATGTGAACAAAAAGTGATTCGAGTATTTATACACAATTTAATTATTAGTGAAATAACTTATTATCTACACATTCATTAACCAGACAAGTACTAATACAACATAGCTTATGTAGTACTCAAGAATTTCATGGAAACAAGAGACGGTGGTTTGTGTGGGCTGCTTGATGATGGAAGAAAGTATCATGACATGACCAATTACCATCAATCATGAATTCTACTCAGTAGCATTAATTTAATCTTAGACGAGCTAGAGATTCATTATTTATGAAAAAACTCTTTACGAATTCGACATGATCGGTCATAAGCAAATTAGATTTCAATTTTTCTATTTTGATTAATCTAAGATTTTTTGGTCTTTCTCAATCGAATTAGGACTCTCTCTCCATAAATATAAAATTGTGATTGTCGTCCCAATTTATGCTCCTACTTCAATATATAAAGAAAAATGTTTAGATAGTGAATCGTGTATATCAAAATTGTTAATTTGACTCCTGTCTTCAAATTTCAAAAGTTAATATAATTGAGACGTCATCGGAGATTGTAAAGAAAGTGGTGGTTACACATGTCACGTGCGATTCTCGCTCACGTTAGTGCATGAATTCTTAAAAATTCATAATTTATCATGTAATAACCATGGAACATGAAGGAAGAAATGCACATGGGGCCGCATCCATTTGGCAACCACTCACATCGACTATGATTTAGCATGTGCAATTGTGAACTTGTACCCATTCATCTTTACATTTAGTACGTACTATAAAACAAAAGTCAAATAATTTAACCATTTTCTTTCCCAGCAATGAAATTTATTATCCTTGTTTGGTGGAGATTTTTTTATAATAAATTTTATAAACCATTTTCTTTCCCAGCAATGAAATTTATTATCCTTGTNTTGATTTTATTTTATTTTTTGGTTAAAAATAAGTTTGAGAAAATTTGAGTTACAGAAAATAAGGCAAAGCATGTAGTAACAAATTAGCATGTTTGGTATATGTTATTAAGAAATAAACCTTGCTTTAAATCTTTTACTTTTGTCAAAAATAAATTCAAAAGTTTTATATTTTTTAGAAAGTAAATCTAAAGCTTAGCCAATCATGCTCTTGCACTATTCTCCAAACAAGTAATAAATATAAACCTAATTAGGGCTGGGCACATATTAACCCAAACCAACCAATTGGGTTTTTAAGTCTATTGGGTTGGGTTGACATATCAAAATTGAGGTCGGGGTGGATTGAGTCTGGGGCTATGAATTAAAACTCAATCCAGTGAATTAAAAAAAGGGGTACTCACAAAAATACCCTTAAAATTAGAAATGTTTTGAAAAATCATATGAAAAGTTTTTAAGTAAAAAATGCTGTGTAAACTAAAAAAGTGACACAAACTCAAAAAAAGTGACAAATGCCAAAATAGCACCATCCAATTGTGTAGCACCAGTAATGATGGATTTTGATGTATACAACTTTGTTAAAAAATGCTCTGTCATTTGTATGTGACAATTGATATTGGATCCATAGTTACTTAATAAATCAACTAGGTTCCAACGTCTTCCGCTAAACCTTTCAGCATGAATATAAAGTATCAAACGACTTGTCATGTCACTTTTTGTTAAGTGACGCAAAGTCACTTTTTTGTTAAAAATGTGACATTATGTCACTTTTTTTATATACAAAAATCTAGCATGTTAAAACCTACAAATATGTTATAGTTAGGTAACATATTACAATTCTTGAATACTAATACTAATATTGATCAGTTACATCAATAATATTCCTGCTCCATTGATATTGTAAAGAAAATATGTTCAAAACTTCACAAAAACACATCTTTATACTTAATAACATAGTCACTTTTCTTAAAAAAGTGACATTATGTCACTTTTTGTTTTCAAGCTGCTAGCATGTAAAGTTACAATGTCATTTTTTGTTAAAAATGTGACATACAAGCTGCTGGCATGTTAGAAGCTACAAATATGTTATAGTTAGGTATTAGTACTAATATTGATCAGCCACATCACCAAGATCACTGTTCCATTGATATTGTAAAGAAAACATGTTCAAATTTTAAAAATTAACAATTGAAGCAGTGCTGCCATAGTTAACATTGTCACTTTTTGTTAAATCGGTCATTAACTAAAATTACTAACCAACATGTGTGCATCCAAAAAGTATTCTAACAACTAAATCAGTCATTATATAACAAGACATGTCTTCACTTCTTCAAAATCATATTCTTCTCTATTACATGAACATATCACTAATCAATTTCCTTTGACACCCATTCATTATCTGTATCATATTTCCTTCAGATTAATGAATGCACAAAAGCATGTATTCTTAAATAAAGTCCTCTGATATGGACTAAATTTTCCACTTAAGTCCGTTATCACCTCGTGCGGAGATAATAATGTGATTTTTCCTTTGAACCAACATGCTTGAGGGATTAATAAATCTCAATCCTACAAAAAGAAAAAAAAACAATTAAAATGAAATTCAACAATAATAACATGCAATAGGAAAGTCTATAACATACACGTTTGTAATTTATTACAATGACTGGAACATGTTTGTAATATACAACAATTAAATCTAGTAATTAAAAGTGTGCATACACCCGAAAAAGTGACAATAAATAAAAAAAGAGTGACAAAGTTTAAAAAGAACAAGCGACATAAAGTTGAAAAAGTGACAAAAACTAAAAAAAGTGACATAAAAACATAAAAAAAAAAAAAGTGACACAAGGGATTACAATACACTGGTTTAACAATATCCACATGAACAAATACAAGAATTGTGACTTTTGTTTACATTTCACCCCATCATCACCAAAAAACTTAAAGAATTCAACAATCAAAAAGTAGTACAAATTAAATTAACAAATAAATGCTCATAGAAAGTGACATATAATTAAAAAAAAGTGACAAATATCAGTGAAGACTCTTGAATACCTTCTGCAAAAGCTATTGTCAATTTAAAAAATGACAATGTTCAATGATTTGTCCCTTTTTATCAAACAAAACTTCAAATTTGGTTATGCAGATGCTATTACTATTTTAAAGGATAAAAATCAAGACAGTATAACTAATGTTCACAATATAGGTACAATATTAATATTTCACATAACAATGGGGAAGGGTTTGAAATTATTACCATATATGTTTTTCATTTTTTAAGTAGAAGCATTTGAGATTTTTTTGATAAACGATAACTTAGTTTTAAGCTCTACGCTGATGCAAAACTGTTAAAGAAAGTCTAAATTATAACATTTGGAGGGAATCCATATCCATGCATCCAGAACAAAACTAGCACCATTAAGCAATAACAAACCTAGAACATGTAGATTCATCAAAAAACATATATTCTAATACCTAAACACCAAGAAAATTGTTCACGAAAATTTTGCTACCGTAGGTTTATAAGATGATGAATAAATTTTATTCCTCTTCTTAGCCGATGGTTTTTCTTCGAGATTTTTTTGTTTTTTCGAGCCACTTTTTTCAGCTATTGCAAAAATATGAGTCAATAATCGGAATCAAATCAGATTTCTGGATTTCGGATCTAGGGTTTACGCTATTTGGGGTTTAGAGCCAAAACGAAAAATAGATAATGAAGCCGACGGATATGAAGGGAAGATGAAGAAGGAATCGACGGAAAATGGGTCAAAATGGAGATTTAAAGTAGGATTTTGGTTGGAGAAGGAAGTGCAGCCGGTGGATTTAGCCTAAAGAAGCCGACATCTACGAATGAGGAATATGTGGATAGGTTTAGGCTTTGCTATAGATAACTGGGTTGAGAATTTAGGAGGCTGTATTTATTACCTCAAATGAAAAAATCTAAATAAACGCAATTGCGAAGACAAAAAATTATTTAGAATGTACAAACGTCTTTTTTTTTTTACATAGATTTACGGCATGAATACTATACAAATGCAAAGTTATTTAACGATAAACTAAAAATTAAGGACATCATAATGAAATGAATGAATCCCCAAAAAAAATTGTAAAAAGAAAATGTTCCATAAAACTTATTTAGAAATTATTTTTCATAGAGAATTCCTTATATAAGTTAAAAAAACATAGGAGGTTTTCGAGTGATTTCAAACTTTAAAAAATTGTCTAAATTAAACAAAAATTATAATATAATCCACTTGAATTCGGCACAAGCCCAAACCGTTGATCTATGTGAATTGGACTGGGTTTAGGTTGGGTTGATTTGATTTGATTTTAGATCAAATCAACTATTTTGGGTTGAGTTTGAATTGGACAAAAAATGGAACCAGTCTAATCCACTCCCAGCCATAAATCTAATGAATATGAATATAGATATAAGATTTAAAAGAATGGGATTTTTAGATAAATTGTCAACTTTTTAGCATGTTCTTTCTTGAAAATAAAAAACAGGTCAATTATATGTGGATTTTTCACAAGTAATGGGTTTTTTTCCGTGTGTAGTAAGAATTAAATTATTGGCTGTATCTCTCCGCCCTTACGATTGAGTGCTTATTTCAGGCAGATGGACATTCAAATTCAAATAAATAAATAAATTATTATACATCTACACTCTACAGCAAAAACGGAACCTTTATATATTATAAAAAGGGATATAACATTTTTATTGACTACAATTTTAGTTGCATATATAGAAATTACAGAAATGCTCTCCTATCTACGGTGGAAGGTCTTATCTTGTCCGTTTTGAGAGAACCGTACTTATGGTGTTTTGAGAGAACCGTACTTATGGTTCTCACATTGTGAGAGAACGTAAGTAAGGTTCTCCTACCATATCCACAAGTGCCTTGAAATGGATGAAAAAAGAAGCTCGGGGAACTACTTGGCAAAGTAAGGCTAAGAAGATTGCACTTGCTAGTACTGATTATCATATATGGATGGCAAGGAACATGAAAATTTTTGAAGGGCTTAATTCACAAGTTGACAGCGTTGTTAGACGGATTAAAATACGCATATACAAAGTCATGTTTTCTTTATATCCGCATGTTTTAATTCTTTTTGAGTCTTTAGCGCAAGTTGTGTAAATTGTAATTGCTTTCTTTTGGTGATTGCCCGGGTATACTCGAAGTATTTGTTTTCTTTTTCTCTTTATTTGTGATTTGCCTGGGTATGCCCGGTGTACTTGTATATGATTTTGATCAATAGTATTAATTTTTTACCGACCAAAAAAAAAAGGTGGGCAGGAGAACAATGTCGATAGAAATTATAGTTTACAATAATGCAAGGACAACTCATTGGTTATATATAGAAAGAATTAACATGATTTAATATCAAGCCTCTATTGGACTTTATTTTTGAAAAAAATACATTTTTCTCTTTTTTATTTTCAATTACATTCTTCAATAAAATAATATTACTTGTAAACATAAAATTTTCTTTATTTTTTAATTACACATTCTCTAAAAAACCATCATTCCAAAATTTATTTTTAATGAATCCCGAACAAGGGCTAAAAGATGTAATGCAAAACGATAACGCATTAGATAACTTTTAAATTCATATTAAAAACTGATAATAATGTATAAAAATGTGACGAGGCATCAAACTACATGTAGTCATAGCTCATTAGATAATTGTATATAATATATAGTCACAAGTAACGTGGATAAATATCGGACAATAAAGTTTGAAATAATCGTACATCAAGCAGTAATGATTAGATATGTTATTTAGATATGCACAAATTAGTGTGATGATCCCGTCGAATTTGATAACAAATAAGCCATAACAATGAATATGTAGAATTAATTTTAGGGCATAGTTGCTAAAACCAAATCAGACAGGACTGTACCTGACCGGCTGGCCCAACCTCGTGAACTGGCGAATTGGATATTGATTCAGTCCAATTGTTCTAATTGGTATATTTAGCAAATGAACCGATCAAGAATCGATTGGACCGCTCCATAATCGTCCATACTGGATGGGTTAAGAAGAAATCGAAACCAGTTCAACGGAGAATCGATTAGTTACGAAGTCAAGAGCAAAGTTTTATATTCAATTTGCGGAGACAAAGATTTGAACGTAGGCATTTTGAAATAATATTACATCTTTAAGTATTATGGCACCAAGTGAGCCATTAGGGCTTCTAAAGTGACTAGAATGGTATGATCCCTCAATCACCCCATAATAAAAGGGGTCATATCGTAGTTCTTGTTAAAAAGTCATTCCAAATACCCACACCAAAGTTCCATAGCTTTTGGTCTACTATCTCAATCGTAGAGTTAATGTTTGTTGGATATTTTAGTTTGACAATGCTTCACACCCAAAATATTTTTTTAATGAATAAATATGATCGCAACTTCGAATATGAAATTCAAATGGATGAAATAAGAAATGATATTCTAAATCATAGAACTATCTTGAAATATACGATCAACAAACATTTATCGATTTCTTCTTAAAAAACATATATTTTTAATTAAAGTTATGATATAGCAATGATCCACAAATTGAACTATTGTCCCAATGGTTGAATCATAATCCATTGACCCAATGACATTTTCGGGTCTACGATCAATTCGAATCTAATAACTATGATTAAGGGATTAATTAATGAAAGAGAATGAAACAACATAATACATAATTATTAATAGATGAGAATTTGGAAATAGCACATAATAATTCCATAAATTGAGGAAAAAATTACGATTTTGCTACTTGTACATCGATGATGTGTTAGCATAAAATAATTCTATAAATTAAGGAAAAAAATTAGGATTTTGCTACTTGTATATCAAGGTTGACACCTCGATGTTACCCCTTCACAATAGGGGCCCATGATATTGAAGGGGGTTGTACACCAAGGTGTCAAACTAGATGTACAAGTAGCAAAATTCAAAAAATTATATCCCTGAAAATTGAGATAATTTGAAGTATATTATTAAAATAAAGGGCGATTACTTTAAAAAATTTCTTAACAATGAAAATCAGAAAAAAAAAATGTAGGTTTAGTTCTTAATTACAATGTTATTTGTAGTCAGTAACTACAGTAGTCGTCCTACATGACATCTTATATGACAACTAGTTATTTAAGACATTAATTTTCTGTAATTTTGTTGCATAAAATAACAAGATAATACCTCAATAACAAACAGACGCATAG